>JAOTRH010026502.1:0-55085 GCA_034768845.1 Heliamphora exappendiculata | reverse complement strand
CATAAGGTGGCATTTCTAGTCATTTATGTTGATGACATTCTTCTAATCGGAAACGATGTGGGGTTGCTATCTTTGGTAAAAATATGGTTGTCGAGTCAATTTGACATGAAGGACTTGGGAGAAGCGGGCCAAATCTTTGGGATCAAGCTCGTTCGAGATCGACCACGTAGGATGTTGGGCTTATCCCAAGCCCGTTATATTGACTTGATTATTGCTCGTTTTGGCAAAAAAAAATTCAAGAAGGAATTTATTCCTTTCAGACATGGAATTACTCTATCTAGGAATCAGTGTCCTAGGACACTTCAGGAGATAGAGAGAATGAGAGGTATTCCTTATGCTTCAGCAGTATGCCGTCTCATGTATGCCCCGCTCTGCACTAGACTAGAAATCTGTTATGCCGTAGGCATGGTAAGCTGATATCAGTCTAATTCAGGAGAAAAGCATTGAACTGTCGTCAAGAATACACTCAAGTACCTGAAATGGACTAGAGAGTATATGTTGGTGTACCAAGCTGATAGTTTTATACCTCTTGGGTATATTGACTCATATTTTCAAGCAGATAGAGACTGTAGGAGGTCCACCTTGGGCTATGTGTTTACCTTGGGAGGTGGAGCCATCAGTTTGAGGAGCGTCAAGCAGTCTTGTATTACTGACTCTACCATGGAGGTTGAATATGTTACAGCTTCGGATGCAGCTAAGGAAGCAGTCTAGCTCAGGAACTTTCTAAAGGACTTCGATGTGGTACCCTCGGTACAATCGCCTATTGTACTCTATTGTGATAACAGTTGAACGATTGTGAACCCGAATGAACTAAGACTCCACAAAAAGGGAAAGCACATTGAGAGGAAGTATCATCTCATCTGGGAGATCGTGCAGCGTGGAGACGTGATAGTTTTTAAGATAGCATCTGCGGATAACCTAGCGGATCCTTTTACTAAGGCGTTGTCTCAGAAAGTCTTTGATAACCATGTAGAAGAGTTAGGTGTCAGGTGTATTCCTACATGGCTTTGAGTATAAGTGAGAGATTGTTGGGAATGTATACTGAAAAGTCATGCTTTTATGTATTCTATTCTGGATCCCTGACATATTAATGAGAAATATTTGAGATTATTTTACATTTATGGTTTTATATTTTTGTTTGTCATATATAAATGTATAGTCCGTATATTCTGTCCAGTATCTGACTCGGTGCGTGTTGCACGAAAGATCTGGTCAAAGGTTCTGACAGATTATACATGTAGGCTCACAATCGCAATGAACCCGGGCATTCTATTGGTACGATTGTAGTACATCGTTATAGTAGCTGGTCTAGGCTAGGTCGAACAGATCCAATTCAGGTTTTGAAAATTTGATGTCCGAACTTGATGTGTTAGTACACTTTGAGTGTATTGAGCAGGATCAATGGGATGATCAATTCTATACTGACTATATGAATTGATCCACATCCCGTATTATCATGCATTACACGAGCTCTTAATCCCGAAGTAATTGATTGGTTGTGTTCAGATAATATACAGTACTTTGAGTCATCAATGGTTGAGATTTTCTCCTTGAGATCAACAATACTGATGAGTTGGGTTCTGGCGTTGTTTGTTCGATGATCGATAATTAGCTGTCGAAAACCACGTCTGAATTTAGGTTGAAGAGTTTTTTCTCGTGTGCTTTGCTTATAGCTTTGATTATTCCAACACACAATACGTTTGAGAATCGCATACATGAATACAGTAGAAGATCTGACAGGAGCTTCAACTCGGAATCAAATCGTAGTTGAAGAATTAATCGACAAAAGGTATTCTTCTAAATTAATTTCGGTTGCACGAGTTTTATTTTGATCGTTCAACGTTAAAAGTTTTATCTGGAACCCGTTTTGGCGTTTGTCCGTCCAGTTAATTTTTTACTAAAAATTGTTGACGAAAATAATGATCTTGGCGATATTACCTCCAACAATTTTCTTCCTTAACTGTCACCTGGTAAGGGATCTATTGTGGTACAATGACCGGTGGCACTTTCGGTCCCTAATTATCTGCACAGAAGTCTTCCCCATTTTCATTTGCATCGTCTTGTTGTTCGTTTACCCCTGGCAAGCGAGCCTGAATTGGTTGAATATGAGCCTGACACTGGTTCTGAACCTGCGTCTACTGTTTAACTGCCCTCTGTATCTCAGTAATTGGCCTCATCAAGGTTGTCAGGTTTACTTCAATTTCTGCCATTTTAGATGATTCAGCCGTTCGTTCGGATATTTTGTAGAATCTACCTATTTCTGAACGAGCCCAAATACGCACTGGATGCGATCCTTCTAACTCAATGATCTAGACCCATAGCAAAACCTGATAACCCAAAAAATAGAATCAATGGTATCGGATATTTCTCGAAAAGAACCCCGATATAAGGTAGCAAACACTTTAAACACTAAAAATAGCTGACCACGTGCAGATATTATCACTGAACCATAAACATGCCCCTGTTAGGCCCATACTGGAAGCATAATGAATGGAAACCCCGACACCCAAGAACCAACACAAAAATCGAGCGAAGGACCAACAAAACTCCAAAAAGAAGGTTTACCCAAATATTTTAAAGAAAAACGGGCAGTACTCCGACATGGAAACAACACTATGCCAAACGAGACCGGTTTACCCTTAGATTGTAAAGGAAAAATGAGCAGCACTCCGGTAAGAAAATAGCTCTAAGCCAAACAAGACCTCAAAATAAGGACCTGGACGTGGGTTGGGAAAATGAGCCTAAGCAGCGCCAATGGAACAAAACCAACAAGTAAGGGAAAACCCAGAAGGGAGAAAATTATCTTAAACCAACAACGAGGCCTAAACTGGCAAACGGGGTAGAACCCGAGATTCTAGACCAACAGATCAAAAATCGGGCAACGACCCGAGAGGAAAACTGTCTTGAAACAAAGGAACACTGAAAAAAGACTAGAGTTGGAACTCGGGAGAGAGACTATCTTAATCCAAACAAACAAACAAAAGTCCTATACAACCACAAGCAAAACGTACAATTAAACAAAATAAATAATCCTACCGAGTCAATACCTAATGGTGGGTTCTAGGCAATTATATGCAAAAACGGCCAATTTTGATTAATAATCAAGGTATCTTCTAAATAGAGTCGAGTATATACCTCACAAGCCTGGTGTGGTGTAGGACATGGTAAAGCAGTACACAAGAACTCTTTTACCACACCTGTGAAAGCGTGCTGCCAGTAAGGCTTGCCCGTATTCCCAACATAGCCCTGAGACAATAAACTGACTGTGGTATCGGGTCGACTAGGCAGAGAGTTGAGAACAATGAAAATGCGTGCAAAAATGAAAATGAGAAATTCGTAATGAGAACCAATGATGTATTCAAGTCTAGCCTGCTTATTTGTATTGAAAAACAAGTCACCAGCGGAGTCGCCAAAAAAATAGTGTGGCGCTACGATTTAGGTTTTGAGGTCAAAAATAAGAAAATTCAAGAAACGTGTAGAAAATATTTTAACACCTTGAAAATTAAATTTTGAAAACCCTTTTGTTGAAAATGGAGTCGCAATTTGGGTTTTGAGAAATATGAAGAAAAACAAAATGAGCCACTGATATTTAAAAAGGTAACCAGGAAAATAAGGATTCGGGAAATAATATACGAACTGAGAAAGGTGTTAGGCACCCCGTTAGCCCAACTGTGAGGTTGACCTCTACTAATCATCATTGATTCTTAATTAGATTTTTCAAATGTATACAAATACATAAGATTGGAGTAAAGAGAAAACATCTTAAATTAAATAAGAAAAATACTTAACATATGTATATAGAACGTCAAATAAAACAAGTATAAAAAAAATCCTAAGTTTTACGGCATGCAATTTCTAACTAAAGGATACATGGAGCAAACCGCATGCAATAACATCAAATAACTTATGCATGACATGATACCAAATTAAAAGAAACGTAATCTTAAAACTCCCTAGATCTTGATCAAAATTGCATACAATATTGTCAAATAATCAAATATCCTAAATTACTCTACACATGGTTTCACATTAAAATGGACAAAACATATTTTAAAATTATCATACCAAATTTGCATATTACCAAATAATCTAAAATTACACTAACATAATTTTAAGCAAAATAAACGAAAACGTGCTCCAAAATTACCTAATTATACTCAAATGGAGATTACAAGTAAATTACCAACAAAGTAATAAAAGATGTTACTTAAAAAGGAATTAAGCTAGTACAAAAAATTTTCTATGAACTTCATGTTAATGATCGACAAAATATAAAAAAATGCGATTAAAACAAAATTAAACGATGAAAGTAACAACTATCACATAGATATGTAATAGTCGCTATTTAACCAGAAAATATTAAGATACGGGAAAAATATTAATGATTACGATCGTATGAATGTGATTGCATCAAATGTGACAATCACGACATTGTAAATCGCAATTATAGGATATGTTGGCATTATTTTGATAAATTAAAAAATAATAGTGTTCTAAGTGCAGGTGTACAATGTGAACAAAATAGACTAAGATTTGCTTTGATTTATGAATTTAACTAATCTAACAAGATTCAACTAAGCTAAACAGGCTTATCCAAACTAAATACTCACAATTTAATCAAATAAAAAAATTGCAATTGAATCAAGTATTGAAATTAATCCAGTCACTTCAAAAGAGAGAAAGTGGAGAAAGAAAGGTTAAGGATCCAAGTAGAATACCTGAATTGTTACTATCCGGGGTGAATCCTCAAGTCAGAGAATGGTGATTAACCGTCCAATCCTTGGGGAATGTTCCAAGTTTTGTCAATAAATCAAGAATTCGACAGAGTATCGGTGTACTAAGACTCGTACTTTGGCAAAGCAGTAGGGTGTCGGCATTAAGACTCATACTCTCTCGGTACTTCGGAGAGTACCCCTTTCTCAAAATCTATTTTGAAAAACATACCAAATGTACGGTATTTATAGAATTCATCGACCAATGAGATGCTAGCACGTTTTGGGACACGTCAGGATTTTTTAAGATAGCGGTCGCCGCATCATTAGTTGGCGGACGTTACCTCATGAGAGTTTTAACAAGCTTCTTGTGGGGGTCACCACTATGCAAGATGGTAGCCCCATGGTTAGAGTTGGCGGTCACCACAATGCAAGGTGGTGGCTCTAAGTTCAAGTTGGCGGTTAGAGGTTTGGATATTATAGGTTCACTGGTTCAAAGATTTGGCTTAGTTGACTTGGATACTGAGCTTGAATCATTCCTCGAGAATCGTTTAGAAGCGCCATTCTCTCTAATTTCATCATCGGATTCACTTGGACCAACCTAAAATTAGGCGGGGTCAAATTGGGGTGTTTACAGCAAGTGTTTCCACTACAACCAGACAGGACACTAGAAAAAGTAATATCTGGTTTATCTCAACAAGGTGAACAACCGAGGTTAATTTCATTAACTAGTTGTTGAGACATGTTTAGCAGTGTTATCTTTCAGTACTTAGTATTAGATACAGAAGCCACTAATCATATTTGCAATTCTTTGTAGGGGTTCAAGAAAACCAAGTTGCTAAGTGGTGGAGAAATATATCTACATATGGGTAAAATTTAAGGGTAGCAGTAGTTGCAGTAGGAGATGTTACTCTCGATTTTAGTAGAGATAGGAATTTAATTTTAAAATATAGTATTTATGTACCTTACATTAGGAAGAATTTAATTTCAGTTTGCAGATTGGTAAGTGATGGATATTTGATTCATTTTAATAACTCAGTAGTTATTAAATTTAATAAGCATTTTATATATTCTGGTTCATTGGTGAATGAACTTTATATTATTACTCATATCTCTATAATACTATAACTCAAATAATTGAATAACACTAATAATTTAGCATGTAAGAGAAAAGAACCATCTGAAATAAACCAAACATATCTTTAGCTGAAATGAACTAAACTTATCTTTGACACTTACACATAGGTCATACTAATCTACAACAGATTACAAGATTACTAAAATATGGGCCATTAGATTCATTAAAACTGAAGTCACTTCCAGTTTGTGAATCCTGTTTAGAAGAAAAAATGATCAATCGCCCCATTTCAGGCAAAGGCTATAGAGCCAAAGAATTCCTTTTCAGCCAAAGCCTATAGAGCTAAAAAACAATTAGAATTAGTTCACTCTGATTTATATGGACCTATAATTATCTGGGCTATAGGTGGCTTTGAGTATTTTATCACTTTTATTGATAACTACTTAAGGTATGAATAATTTGTTTGATGCACCGTAAGTCCGAATACTTTGATAAATTTAAAGAGTATAGTGTCGAAATAGAGAAGCGTCTAGGTAAATGTATCAAGATACTATGGTCTGATCGTCGTGGTGAGTATCTTTTGGGAGAGTTTAAGGATTACTTGGCAGTAGCTGGGATCACACCCCAATTATTTGCACCCGGAATGTCTCAGTAGAATGGTGTGGCAGAAAAAAAGAATATGACTCTCATGGATATGGTGAGATGTTGGAAGCTTAATGAAAACGTTGTGGTATTTCTAGTACAATACATGGATAATACATTGCTCATCAAAAATGATGTGAAAATGTTATCTTCTGCTAAGGTATGGTTATTTAACCAGTTCGAAATGAAAGACTTGAAAAAATCTAGCCACGTTCTTGGGATTAAATTTTTGCGAGATCGAAAGTAAATGATCTTGAGCTTACCACAATCTAATTATATCGATTGATTCTTGCTTGTTTTAGCATACGGGATTCTAAGAAAGAGTTCCTCCCTTGTAAATATTGAATCACTCTAACCAAGAATCAGTGTCCTAAGACAACTGTTGAGATAGAGAAAACAAAACAAAAACAGTTCCTTATACTTCAGCTGTAGGAAGTCTCATGTATGTTATGCTTTACATTAGACTTGGCACCTGTTTTGCCATAGGTATAGTTATCAGATATCAGTGCAACCCAGGGCAGAAGCATTGGATATCGGTAAGACATATACTGAAGTCTTCAAAAGGACTAGAGATTATATTTTATTTTACTAGACAGATAGTATAATACCCTTAGGGTAAACAGACTCGAATTTTTAGTCAGATAAGGATTCCAGAAAATCTATTTTGGGATATGTGTTTATCTTAGGAGGTGGAGTCATAAGTTAAAAGAGTATTAAGCAGTCATGTATTGCTAAGTCAACTATGGAGGTCGAATATGTGGCAGCCTCTGAGGCAGCCAAGGAGGCCATTTGACTTAAAAACTTTCTATGAGATCTAAATGTGGTACCTTCGGTACGATCAATTATTTCACTTTATTGTGATAACAGTGGTGTAGTTGCTAACTTTAAGGAACCTAGGACCCACAAGAAAGGAAAACACATCGAGCGTAAGTATCATCTGATACAAGAAAAAATCGTGCATAGAGGTAATGTTGCAGTGACCAAGATTACATCGGCAGACAACCTGAAATACCCTTTTACGAAGAGTTTACCTGCCAAGACTTTTGATAGTCACGTAGAGGGGGATGAGAGTGAACTGCATGGCAGCATGGCTTGAGTCTAAGTATGAGATTTTTAGAGATATATTCTAAAAGCTATACTTCTATATAATGAATTGTTGTATTTATTTTATTGATTAATCGTTAAGGCCCAAAATTTATGACGTGGCGTCCAAATGACAAAAATAATCATAAAACAATTTTGGACAAAGTTAAGGTCAAAGGTCGAAGTCAAAAGTAAACCTATTCAGCGTGGAAGTCAAATGGTCAAAACAATGTATTCGAGTCACATCTTGGGGCCCGAAGACCCGGCCCATGAGATCTAAGAATAAGAATTGATACATATGGCCCACAGACTTAAAGAACAATTAATTAATCATAAAACAATTTTCTTAACCTCTACTCAAAGGCATAATAAATTCATACATATAGCTTAAAGTGAGAGAAATAATTAATTAGCTATAAAATAATTTCCACACTTTGCACCAAAAATGAGACATGAGTCTCAATATAAAAAAAATACATTATCAATGTAATTCTCATTATAAGCATGATGTAAAAACACAAAAGGTGCTCCCCAAGGGTTTTCTATCATGCTCCTACAATGAAGAGAAGTTTCAAAATAAGAATTCGGCCATATGGCCTTACAAAAAATATCAATTCCATGAATTGTGGCCCTTCACCCACAAGCATACAAAAAATCAATTTCTATCTTTAAAATGAATGACCCTCATATGTTCCAAGTCTGTGAATTTTTTTAAAATCTTGGAGAGGCGACCGCCCCCCATCTGCCCCCCTTGGGTCCATCGATGCGCGCACACACACACACACACACGCACACATCCCTGGACTTTGCAAAGTATAAGTTTAAAATTCCAAACTTCTGTCTTTACAGCTATCAATCGAGGGACCAGGCAATCCCAAATCCAAACCTCACACACACACATCCCTAGACTTTGCAAAGCACAAGTCTAAAATTCTAAACATCTGTCTTTACATGTAACGACCCTGCTCGGACTCTAGTATTAATGACGGATAGTCCACGATGCCATAGAGTATGGAAGAGGTTCAAAACCCTAACTTGAATCGAAAACCCTAAGTTTGGCCCGAAAATCCCAAAAAGGTCCAAAACTCAGGTAAAAAAACCTTACACCCAGAGAGTCTCTCAGCATTTTAAATGAAGTAAATATCATGAAGTAATGAGTTAAAAATCAAAATTCCTCATAAATAATGTAAAATGATCATTTTGTCCATAGTACAGAAAAAAGTCATAAAAATCTAAATTTTGATACATGGGTACCCTAAATCAAGGATTTAAGTACAACTAAGTATCCAAGGACAAAATAACATCAAAAATGATAAAAATGCCCCTCAATAGCCGACCACCTTGGGAAGTGTACCAAAAAGTGACATTTTACTTTCTTTTTAGCTTAAAATGATAAGAAAAGTATTAAATTAAGTATTATGATGATTCAATACTTGTTGAAAAATTAATATACATAATAATATAGTGTTATAGGTCAAAACATTATTAAAATTCATAAACAACAAAATAAATCAAAAAGTCATATATTGCTAAAATAGCTTAATTTGATTTAAAAGACTACATCTATTTAATCAATTACAATGAAAACTATGTTAATATATAGAAATACTATATTTATCATAAACATAATAAAAAAAATACCAAAAAGATACATTAAATTAATTTTTAATGTATTTTTTTGCACAAAAAGGCACACAAACAAATGTAAAACACTTTGATTGATGTGGGATCAGATTTTTGTCTCCCAAACTGACCCCTAGATATATTTCTCTTCCCCATGTCTAAATTTTAGACCACAAAAGTTGAATCAATTCAAATCATCTCACATCTCATTAATTAAAATGAAGAAAAAGTCTTTTTTTTGTACTTTATATCCCCATTTTGTCCCATAGCCTTTGCTTATATAAATCAAGACAAACACCATCTTGTTCCCTTCATATTTTCATGCAAGTAAGGGAGAGAAACCAGAACTCCTTGATCTTGAGTGTTGAAGTGAGTTTGAGGAAGAAAAAGGAAGAAATCAAGTAGAATTTAAGCTAAATCCAAATCCATCATCCACCCTCCTTTGATCTCTCATAAAGGTAAGTAAAATCTCTAATCCTTATGTCTAATATCTCTCAAAATATCCCCAAACACATCCCTTTAAACACTCTAAGAATTGAGAACCGAAATCAAATCGAAAAGGCATCGTAGTTGGAAATGAGAGGCTGTTATGTTTATGGGTGATATGAGATGTTGTTGTATATTTTTACCTTTGAGTTTGATGACTTCTAAGTATTCTGAAGCCTTTATATTAAAGTCTAAAACACAAGCATGCAAAGCAATAGAGCAAAAACTTGACATGACATAAGTAGAAGACTTGGACCCTAAGAGACTTGATTTTTGAGAACATAGATGTTTCTATCTTGAACGTTGAAACGCCATAACTCAATGTAAAAAATTTATCTAAGAATGTTCTTTATGTCCAAATTTATATTTTTGTGTTAACTTTCATCAAAAGTTGATTTTAACTCATTTTCATAAGTAAAACTCTAGATATTGCAACGTCACCAAAGTGTGTCATTTTTAGACCTGTCAACACTACCGACTTAGAAATCATAGTTTAAAGTGAGATCCGAACTTTGGTAAAAACATGCAAGTTGTAGATAACATGTGTATCTATCTAAACACAAAAAATTGAGTTTTGGTAGGTTAAGACCCATTTGAAAGTCTCTGTGGAGTTGCAGCCCTCAAGGGACACTTCTGTCACCTATTTTGGTGTGGTCCAAAATTTCTATTTTTAGTGACCTATTCCAAAAGTGGTCTACATAAACATTGTAGATAACATATTGAAGTAATTTATGCCCAAAAATAATATCTTAAAGCCTCAGGATGATACCCAAAAACTATTTTACACACTCTTTCCAAAACCAGCTCTGTTTAGTTTTAGCGGCTGATAGAACTTACTTTCTAAAATGGATAAAACATCTAACTTGTTTTAAACAACTACCCTAAAATCTAAACATCAAACTTGTAAGGGACATGATAAACTAGAACATACTAAAAAATGGGCTCATTTGAACTTAATCTGATACCCCAAAATCGAGACCAACAGAAGCATATTTTTGATAAAATCTTGAGAAAAGTGCTGAACCATTTTTGCTTAGGATGTTTTGTTCACTCTTTTGCCTTAGGTTTTGGTCTTGATGTTTAAACATGAGAGTTGTAAAAAATATTTTTATCTAAATGGTGTTTAAAAATCACAACTTGATTCTAGGTCTAAATACCCCAAAATCTTATCAGCTCTTTTAATTTAATACTTGATTTTTGGCCTTAAAAGTTGCTAAGTGTTTGCTGAGTACCCTTTACTATGAAACTCGAGTTCTATATGATTATTGATTTGAATGAGTTGATTAGTGTTTCTAAGTGAATATATGATGATTTATAACTCGTGTTATCATGTTAAATCATATATTGAGAATTGTAGTTTGTGCTTCACATACTTGTACCTTATGCTTTGCGAAATGTACCATCAACCTTGCCATGCTATAAATTGTTGCATTTGATATCGATGGTACACATTATGATCATTGTCACTTGCATCTTGGCATGTTGGAGTCCATCTGTGCAAACCGTTGTTGGGATGGGTTATAATGAGTTCGTCGTTCTTAATTATAAGTCTGGGCATCCTTGGTTGCCATTTTTAAAATGTTTTGGTTTATACACCCTAGGTGCGTCTCCAGTGTTCGAAATGATTTTGGCTTATACACCATGGGTGCGTCTCTGGTGTTTGAAATGGTTTATGAATATTGTTGGGCATCATGGGTTCATCTCTAGCATTTTGGTTTTGATGATTTAGACTTTTGGTGGACTCCAAACGAGCATTCTGGTTCTTAATGTGGGATTGTTGCGCATTGTTACTTTTATTATTTTGGTTGGCTCGGATAAGGATGGACGATTATATTGGTTGGCCCGCCCCCACGCCGTTGCCATTGAGTAAAACAATTGTGGCATGATGCCCAGCGACACGGTTACTATTCGCAACGAGACGAGGATAGGTTTGGTGATCGAAGTCGCATCAAGTCTACTATAGTGATTTTCAGTGTGGAATCCCTGTTTTAATCTGGGTGCATATTGGGTTGGGTATCTGCATTACATACACGGCATCTCATATGCACATGTTTATTGACTTATCTGCTATTCTATCATAATTTTGTATGTCCCCTTGATTATAAACTGTACTGGGTGTTATATGATATGTGTTGTGGTAAATTTTGTGCTGTGAAATTAGTTAGAAGATTGGAGTGTTTTGCTTCTGGGTCTTGGCTCATGGCATTCGTGCCACAGGTGATGAGGAGTTCTTGGAGGAAGTCATCCCAGAGAAAGAAATAGAGTTTGAAGAATAGGGTGAGTTCCAAGAGCACGTGGATTCTGCTGATGTATTCTGAGAAGTTAAGATATCTGCTTTTGTTCCTATATTCAGTTTTTTCCGTGCTTAGCGTAATTTTTGAAATTTCTTGGTGAACTATAATAGTTAAGTACTTTAAACGATTTAGAACCCCTTTATGATGTAATAACTAACGTATGTAAATATGAATTAATTGCTGAAATATTTTTTTATTTATATTTATGTATGTCCCGACGTGCCCGGATGACGGGGCGTCACATTACAGCTATCAATCGAGGGACTAGGCAATCCTAAATCCAAACCTCGGTCTTTACGGCTGTTAAATCGAGGGACCTGACAATCCCAACCCTTCCGCATGTTTACTGTCTTTCACTAATGGGTATCTCATACCCCACTATTTTTCATAACAATCAAGTCCAAATCACAACACATGCACCGACGCACATCGGGCACTTAACCTCATCGAGTCAAGCCCCATATGCATTAACATAAACCAATTTCATTAACAATACCCCTTTTTATTTCCAACATCCATAACAATATTCCACGTTACATTTATATCAATATTTCTCAATTAGTTCAAATTTCTCATTATCACAAAAAATGGCATATCTAATTTCACCACTAACTCAAAATATGTAATTTCTCCCAAATCATAAATGAACCGAAACATATTCTGTAATATCCAACAAAAAAAGAATATATATAAAATTAAATGAGCTGTTATTAGTAGCTAATTATGGGTTGTCCGTTAAAACCGTTTTAAAAAAATAATTATAATAATAATTATTCTAATTAGTCTTTCGTTACAACTATTACATACATAATAAAATAATGATGCTTAATTATAAAATCAGTTAAAAACAATAATATATATATATATATAATACTAATAATAATAATTATTATGTCTACTTAATTACAAAATAAATACTAAATTAATTCATAGTAATAATAGCAATTACTATTCTTAAAACCGAAGGGATTAAAATGCCAGGCATAGCCATTGTCTCAAACCTAGTATATATAGACATTGGGGCTGCTACATCAGGAAGTAGCTTAAAAGTGAGAATGAGGAAAAGTTCAAAGAGAAAGAAAAAAAAGAAGAAGAAAAAGAGCAGCGCGCCAACCTAATGCCTTCCACACCTGTCGCCATCGCAGACGACGTCTGACACAGTCGACATTGCTGTCTATCATGGTTGTATACTAAAAATTATGAATTTTATTTGGTTTTAGTATTTAATTTTATTTTTAATAAATTTATTTTTTTATTTTATGAGAATCTTAATATAGAATGAATGCAATATCATTTCTTTAATGTTATGCATGGTTGTAATTTATTCTGTACAGTATTTAATTTGGTGTGTAGAGTACGACTTATACAGAATATAAGTTTTTTGTCGACAGTTTAGATGGAATTGGACAAACCATTGATACGACTGTAGCACGGAGTTTTAGTAGGCATGTCTTGTTTACGGGAAATAGATAATAGTATCGTCTATTATTTCGACTCTCTGTACTAGTACACTTTGCGTGTATTAAACAGAACCACATTAGGGTAATTAATTTTATACTGATTATATAAATTAATTTACACTACAAGATTATTATGAGTGCTTATATTTTTAATTCTAAAATAATTATTATTTGTGTATATTTAATATTCGTTATTTTGATTCATTAGATGGTGCGATCTTTTATGAGTTAATTATTGACAAAATTTACGTCCCGATTGTTCACGATTGGCGATACCTCCTTAAGGAAGCTTATAAGTTTTGACCGGGCCAAACTTTACAGGTGGATTTAATTATTCGACCGACAAATAAATTAAGCCAAAGGGCATAAGGAATTTTAAGAAGCCGATTAAATTAAATTGTCAGTAATTAAATTTAATTGGCGAGTATTGAAAATCTTAACGTGGAAAAATTAGTTAAACATTTAATAACAGGAGCTCGAATAATTGGTTTTGAGAATATGGCTGCGAGTGCAGTTATGATTTTTTAGTGGTATGAATTTTATTTTATGTTTTTATGAAATTACCTTAGGGGCAGGAGAATTTTTGTAATTACATTAGAATCTCAAGTCATATTTACTCCACAAGTGCCTGTTGTTGCCTATATATATGCGGTTTTGCTAAACATAAATCATAAGTTGTCTTTCAAGGCTAGGGTTTCCACGTATTCACTATGGTGATTAGTTTAGAAAGTTTAAGTTCACGAAGGATCGTAACCCACTATACGTTCGTGACTCGCATTGGGAATACAGTAGAAAGCTTAATCGGGGCTTCAACTCGAAGGATTCAGATTCGTGGTTGTTGTAGTAACCAAAATTAATATACCAGATTTCAAAAGGTATAATCCCGAATGTAACTTTAGGAGTACAAATTTTATTTTGATCGTTTGACATAAAAAAAATTTTTAATCTGGAGCCTGTTTTGGTAATTATCCGTCTTGTTTTTTTTAATCGAAACATCGTATTCAAATCAATGATCATGGCAGTTTGCCTCCAACAATTGGTAACAGAGCCGTTTTGATTATATTTACAAGCATTCTAATCCCGATTTTATGATTGCTATTATTTTCATATTTAATTGAATATGTGGATGATGATTATTTATTTTTTAAATCACGAGAGTTGATTGTGATACTTTAAAATTTTTTAGTTCGAATGTGAACCTCCGAGACATAGGTTTTAGATGTAAAAACTTTTATTATTATTTTTAGATATTTTAAAATATTTAAGAATAGGTTCGAATATCCAATAACATGAAGAATGGGCAGCAGTACAACTGGTGGTTTCGGCGGTGATTTCGGGTGTTTTGGGCCACAGATTGCGACAGTTTTTGCACGGTTTGGAAATATTTTTTTCGATAATTTTTTTTTACAGATTTTGTGTATTAAAAACAGCAACAAAATAGGTCCAAAAAAGCATCAAAAAGGGGTGGCTAAATAGCCCACCGGCGGCGGCTATGACAGGCGGTTCGGGGGCTATTTATGGCTTGATTTTGCAACTTTTTAAGGAAAAGTTTTGTACAATTTTTTAGACACAAAATAGCATTAAAATAGGTTAGAAAAATAGTCAAAAAATATAGCAAAAACCTGGACAAAAACAAGTCGGAACATGCAGTAATAAGGGCGGCGGATAGCAGGCTGTCTGTGGCTGTTAGGGGTTCAATTTTGAGGTTTTTCATAACTGTTTTCAAGGCGTTCTTCAGGATATTGTATTGCTGAATATCAGTGCTAAAAAAAGTGCAAAATGGGAGCCAAATCAACCATGAAAAGAAGGAAAAACAGGAAGCGCAAGTCAGGGCGGCGTAAGTAGGCGGCGACAGCTTCTTCGGAGGTTTTCAATGACTATTTTTGGTCTATTTTCGAACTAGGGGTTTTACAAAAAATAGTATGTTTTGTAAACTATTTTTCAAAAAACAAGTGGGACAAAAATGGAGTTTGGATGAAGTTGGAACGGTATCGGGAAGTTGGCGACACAACTGGCAGCGTAACGACAGCGGGCAGTGGTGGTTCAACGGCCATCAAAAACTATTTTTCTCGATGTTTTCGAACAAAAAATTTTACAAAAAAAAAAAAATATTTCGTTAGCTACATTTAAAAAAAAAACAAGGACGAAAACAGAGCTCGAGAAGAGGCCAAAAAAGACTTGGAAATAAGCTGGTGCAGTGCTACCAGTGGCGCCGGCGGGTGGCTGGCGGTGATGGCTATTTGAGGTGGCTCTGGGGGCTATTTTTTGATATATTTTGATCGAGAAGTATTGTATACCTATAACACTGCGAATGGATGAATCTTTATTCGATTCTAACAAGAATAAGCAGCTTTTTTCAGCGTATGAAGGACTGAAAACTTATATAGATACAGGAATTTAAAACTCGATAGAGTCTCACCTCGATCATAAAATTGGGCAATAATTATCTTGTTTATTTATTTATATAAGTTGTGTATGATAAATATTAATTTTATATTTTCTATTTAATTTATTTAAATCAATAAAATTCAGTTTTAATTAATATTTTGTAAAGAAAAATAAAGTTAATTTTTTTTAATTAAATGAAAAATGTTTAAATTTTTTATTTTTTACAAAATAATACGTTTAAGATGGTTTTTTTATAAATCGGATATCTTAAAAAAATATAACAATTAATTTTGAATTTTTGGATTAATTAAATGGAAAAAATTTAATTTTAATAAATTTTTATTTTTCAAAAAATGTGTAATAAGTTAGTACTTGAATGCTTTTATTCAATACCTTAATTGCAAAGTAAAGGAAAATTTGTGCATTTAATTTTTTTTACACATTAAAACACAGAAAAGACGGTTTGAAAAAAAATTAGCATCTTTCGGATCGTGTGATTTTTTGAAATTAATAAATTTATTTTAATTAAACAGTTTTTATAGCCTTCAAAAATATTTTAAAAAACTACGTGGGAGAGAGAATTTATTCACAGATAAATTCTGCGATTTTCATCACCAGTTTGTAAGTGATGTAATTAATTATGTGTGTTGGCAGTAAGGCCTTCTTCTCCACCAGACAGAATTAATTGCAGTATCGCTGGTACGAACCTACTTCAGGGATAACTCTGGATAATTATTAGTGTGAATCACTTCTTCATTAGAATGGTTCATTGTAAAACGATCGATTCAGGATTAAGTGGTGCTTAACACTTAGCTGTAAAGAATATTATTCTCCCCATCTGAGTCACTACTATTATTTACTGAACTGAAGTTATGTCAGCTATTTAATTTTACTTGGCACGCCCTGTTGCCTAGATAGTAAATTTAATAAGAATTGATATGTCTAGACAAACGATGGATAGTAGACGTCTTTCCATCGAGGCACGCTATTCACGGGGAACCAGGTTACTGGCGAATTCTTTTTAAATGGTAAAGGGAACCAATTTAAAATAAAATTTAAAAATTTTGCTCGTCATAATTAATGGTTTCTAATTATGTGATTCTTAGAATTAAAAAAAATTTCAAATCACTCGCGGTTATACTCAAAGAAAACAAACCAATGTGACCAAATTATGTAGTCTGGAAAAGAAATATGGATATAGCTTTAACTGCCGAGAGTGTTCTTAGGATACCAAAAAATGTGTTTGTTTCTGAAAATAGTTCTTCCACTAGACTGAAAGGTAAGAAGAAGAAAAAAGGTTTAGAAATTGGATGGCACGATTTTTAAGGTAATTTTGTGGGCCATGGACTGGTTTAAAAAAGCCGAAAGACAGATATTTTTACTGTAACCAGACACGACACTGAAAAAAGCAATGTCCAGTTTATCTCAGCAAGCTGAACAATCAAGGTAATTTTTGTTCATTGATTAAGAAAATATATTTAGCGGTGTTATCTACCGGTACCAAGTGTGTAGATACGTGAGACACTAATCATGTCTGTAGTTTAGTGTAGGGGTTCCAGAAGATCCAATAACTTAGTGATGGGAAGATGTACATGCATATGGACAATAATACGAAGATAACAGTAGTTACAGTGGGAGATGTCACTATCTGTTTTAGTAGAGATCAAATTTTAATATTGGGATATTGTCTTTATGTACCTTCCATTAGAAGAAACTAAGTTTCTGTTTTTAGATTAGTTAAAGACGGATATTTGGTTTATTTTAATTACTCTGTGGTTATAAAAGATAATAAACGGGTTATCTGTTCTAGTACATTAATAGATGATCTTTATGTTATTACTTTAATCTGTCATACATTGCAACTGACGAAATTGAATAACACATCTAATTTACCATATAAGAAAAAGGATCATTCTTTAGTGAACCAAGCGTTTCTTGGCACTTACACTTAGGTCATATTAATATAAAAAAGATAAATAGACTGGTAGAAAATGGAGATTTAAGTTCATTAGAAGTGGATACAGTTCCAGTCTATGAATCCTGGTTAGAGGGTAAGATGACCAAGAAGGCCTTTTCGACGAAAGGCTATAGAGCTAAAGAACCGTTGGAACTGGTTCACTCTTATGTGTGTGGTCCTATGACTATTCGAGCTAGGGGTGATTTTGAGCACTTCGTCAGTTTCATTGACGACTACTCTGGTAAGATTGGTATATTGAAAGCTATATCTTTTGTATCTAATTTTATTTTTTAATAAAATAATTTTCTATTTTATTAGAATATTTATGAGTAATGTATATGTATGATTTCTTTGTTATGTATGAATGCCCGATATTTTGTATAATATTTAATCTGGTGTGTAGAATACAGCTTGCACACAGAAGATCAGATTTTAAGTTCTTGCAGAATATGAGTTTTATGTTCACAGTTTAGATGGAAGTGAACATACCATCGGTACGACTGTAACACAAAGTTTTAGTAGGTCTGTTTTGGTTACGGGGAACAGATAATAGAGTCGTCTATTGTTCTAACTCTCTGTGTTTGTACACTTTGTGTGTATTGAATGGGACATTTAGGGTAATTAATTTTATACTCAAAATATAAATTAATTCATACCTTAAGATTATTATGAATAGTGCTTATCCTCTTAATCTTAAAATAATTATGGATTTCATATATTTAATATTTATTTTTTTGATTTATTAGAGGGTGCGATCTTATATGGGTCTATATTCCAAGCGAGTTGGATAGCGGTATTACTTATATGAAAAATATTAATTATTGACGGAATCCAAGTCCCGAGAGATTGAGATTGACGATACCCCTTAAAAAAGCTTATAAGTTTTGACCGGGCGAAATCTTGTAGGTGGATTTGATTATCCGACGGTCAAATAAGTTAAGCAAAAGGGCTTAAGGAATATCAAGATACCGATTAAATTAAATTGTCAGTAATTAAATTTAATCGGCGGGTATTGAAAATCCTAACGTGGAGAGAAATAGTAAGAATTTAATAACATGAGTTCAATGCAAAAAAGTCTTGAGATTATGGGTCAGAGTGTAATTATAGTACTTTAGTGGTGTGAACTGTAATTCAGTATTTTATAAAAATTGTAGAAACCGCTGCAGTCTTTCTATAATTGTTAAAACCGCTGGTAAGTGTCTGTGTTCCACTAGAAATCTTACTCATAATTACTCCCCAGGTCCCTGCTGTAACCCTATATATATGCGTGTAGACTGAACCAGTTTTAAATCATAATTTGTCTTTCAACACTAAATATATTTGGGTTCTGCCAGTACGAGTTCTCGATAGTTCGTAGCTCATAATACGTTCAAGAATCGCGTGAGAGAATACTGTAGAAGATCTGACAAGAGTTTCAACTTGGATTCAAATCAAAGTTGAAGATTCGACTAGGAAAAAAGTATCATTCTAAATTAACTTCGGATGCACGGGCTTTATTTTGATTATTTGTCGTCAAAAGTTTTATCTAGAACCCGTTTTGGCGATTGCCCGTCAAGTTAATTTTTTTTACTAAAAATTATTTGCAAAAATAATGATCTTAGCAGTTTTACTTCCAACAAATTGGTATTAGAGCCGTTTTATTTTTTGTTTACAGTTATCGGGTAGTTTTAGAACTGTTGCTAACTTTGTTTTATAGGCGTTCTAAATTTTGATTTTATGATCATCTTTTATTTCTATGTTTGATTGAATACGTTGATGATGATTTAATTTTATTATTTTTTTAACTACGAGGGTTGATCGTGGTAGATTGATTGTGAACTCCATGAAAGCATATGATTAATGTAAAATTTGTTGTTCTTCGATTTTTAATTTTTTTTTTATTTCATGTAAAAAAAAATGAAGAACAATCGAAGAACAGCCGCGGCAGCAGCCAAAAATCAACAGCCAGTGCAGCAAGCAAACAGCCCCGAAGCAGCCAAACGCTGCCTTAGGTAGCGGTGCAAATGCTGTTTCATAAGCAACGATTTTTCCCAAACAGCCCAGCAGTAGGTCGCAAAGAAAAAAGCTGGTTTCCAACACAGTGGCGCAATCTCTCAGTCAAAAAGCCTTCGGCACAATTGATCAATCCAAACACAGCCTTAGGCTGCGCTGGCTTTATTCCCAAATAGCAGCGCCATACACCAAAAAAGAGTTTCGGCTATGCCAAACGCTGCTTTGCTATTTTGGTAGACTGTAACTTTTTTTTGAAAAAGGCCAAACGCTGCACTATTTCTGTAAAAAGAAGGCAGGCGCAATTTCCAAGCAATTCCAAGCGACTGTTTCGATTTTCACGGGATGTTTGGTTGGCTGGATTTTATCCAAACACAGTAGTGTTTATCCAAACAAAGCAGTTGATTTAAAAAAGTTTTTTGAATCTTATCCTTTTAAACAGGAGATAGGAGACTGAAATTCTTTAGAATTTTGATTTAATTATAAAATTGAAATATATTTATTTTGTATTTAATTTATTTATTTTATATTAACTGCGTGAATGATAAATATTAATTTTATTTATCCTGTTAATTTTATTAATTCGAATATTTGATTTTAATTAAAATATTTTATAATAAAAAATAAAATTAAGTTTTTTTTAATTCATTAATTTTAATTAAATTGAAAAACTTTAAATATTTTATTTTTTACAAAATATCACGTTTAAAGAAGACTTTTTTAAAATCAAATATCTTTGAAAAACGTAAAAATTAATTCTGAATTTCAAATTAATTAAATTAAAAAATATTTAATCGAAATAAATTATTATTTTTTGAAAAATGTGACATAGAAAATAAAATAAATAAATAAATTTTTAATCACTAACTTAGCTGAAAGGATAAAGAAAAAATTGTGTATTTATTAAATTTTATTTGTTACACATTTAAACACGAAAAGATGGTTTGATAAATCAGAATTCATGGAATCGTGTACACGGAAAGATGTTTTATTCTTTCAGATCGTGTGACTTTCGAAATTAATAAATTTATTTAAATTAAATGAATTTTTATAACCCTAAAAAATGTTTTAAAATCTAAGTGGGAGAGAGAATTTATTCACAGATAAATCCCGTAGTCTCCATCACTAGCTTGTAAGCGATGCAATTAAATCATGCGTGTTGGCAGTATGGTCTTCCTCCCCATCGGACAGATTAATTGCGGTATCGTTAGTACAAATCTCCTTTAGGAATAATTCTAGATTATTATTAGTGTGGACCATTTCTCTATCTGAAGAATTCATTGCGAAGCGATAGATTTTGGATTAGCTGATGGTTAACACTTAGCTTTATATTATAGTATCATCTTCATCTGAGTCACTGCTATTAGATATTGGATCCAAACTATGCCAGCTATTTAATTTTACTTGGCATGGTCAGATGCCTAGATAGTAAAATTAAAAAGAATTGGCCAGTCTGGTCTGATGATGAATTAATTTTAAAATGGTAGAGGGACCCAAATTAAAATGAATTCAAAATTTTGCTCATCATAATTAACGGCATTTTAATTATTTGATTCTCAGGATTCAAATAACTTTCAACCCACTCGCTTTAATACACAAAGAAAACAAACTAACGGGACTGAATTTTATTGACTGAAAATGTAACTTGAGTATAGTTTTAACTACAAATAGTATTCATTCAATACCAGAAAATGTGTTTGTTTCTGAAAAAAATTCTTCATCTGAGCCGAAAGATATGAAGAAGAAAAAGTTTCAAGAACTGGGAGACACAATTTTTAAGGTAGTTAGTAGGCTACGAACTGGTGTAAAAAAGCCGAAAGGTAGATGTTTTCATTATAACTAGACCCGACACTAGAAAAAGCTATATCTAGTATTTCTCAGAAGGCAGAACAAACAAAGTAATTTCTGTTCACTGGTTGTGGAAACATGTTAAGCAGTGTTATCTACCAGTACCTGATGTGTAGATACAGGAGCCACTAATCATGTCTGCAATTCATTACAGGGGTTCTAGAAAATTCGATAACTTAGTGATTGGGAGATTTACTTGCATATAGATAATAATACAAATGTAACAGCAGTTGTAGTAGGAGATGTTACTCTCAATTTTGGTAGAGATCGGATTTTAATATTAAGATATTGTCTTTATGTACCGGCCATTAGAAGAAACTTTGTTTCCGTTTCTAGATAGGTTAAAGACGGATATTTAGTTTATTTTAATAACTCTATGGTTATTAAGGATAATAAATGGGTTATCTGTTCTGGTACATTGGTGGATGATCATTATATTATTACTCCAATATCTCATACATTGTAATTGACTAAAACGAAAAATACATCTATATAACCATATAAAAGAAAGTTTCCATTTTTAATGAACCAAATGTTTATTTGGCACTTACACTTGAGTCATATTAATCTAAAAAAGATAAACAGACTGGTAGCAGATGGACCTTTGAGTTCATTGGAAGTTGAGGCACTTCTAGTATGTGAATCTTACTTAGAGGATAAGATAACCAAGAGTCCCTTTTCGGTCAAAGGCTATAGAACTAAAGAACCGTTGAAACTGGTTCATTCTGATGTGTGTGATCCTATGGCAATCCGGGCTAGAGGTTGTTTTGAGTACATCGTCAGTTTCATTGATGACTACTCAAGGTATGGATAAATTTACCTGATACACCGTAAGTCTAATGCTTGGAGAAATTCAACAAATTTAAGATGGAGGCGGAAAAGCGTCTGGGTAAAAGTATCAAATCACTATGATCCGACCGTGATGGAAAATAGCTCTTTGGAGAGTTTAAGGACTACTTGTCATCAGATGGGATTACATCCCAGTTGACTACACCTGGCACTCCGCAGCAGAATTGTGTAGCAGAAATAAAGAATAGGACTCTTATGGAGATGATAAGATCCATGATGAGTTATTCAAGTTTACCCGATTCGTTTTGGAGACTCGCTTTAGAAACAACAGCTTACATTCTGAACTTGGTACCTTCTAAGTCAGTACCTTTTAAGTCAGTACCTTTAACTCCCACAGAATTGTGGATTAGGCGTAAGCCTAGTCTAAAACATATTCGTACTTGGGGGTGTCCAATAGATGTGCTGAAAAAGAACGCGGATAGGTTAGAACCAAGAACGAAAGTCTGTTTCTTTGTGGGGTATCTCAAGGGAACGAATGGTGGTCTATTTAATAATTCTAAGAATCATAAGATCATTATTAGCACCGATGCCTGATTTTTGTAAGATGATTATATTATGGATCACAGGTGCAATAGCAAAATTGTTCTGGAAGAACTAAAAGAAAATACCAGTAGAACGAAAGAGGAACCATAAGTCACTGATATTCCATTACCTCGACGTAGTGGGAGGATTATTGGGACAGATACAAATCAAGAACAGGGTGCTGATGCACAGGGTTCAGATTTTGTACAGCCTGTTACTGCTAGTACACAAACACAGGTAGTGCCTCATCGTAGTGGAAGGGTTGTTCATCAACTTGATCGGTATATGTTCTTGGGAGAATCGTATGACATGATCCTAACAGAACTGGATACCGAGCCCTGTAACTACAATGAAGCACTACAAGATAAAGATGCAAATATTTGGTAAAGAGCTATGAATTTAGAGATGGAATCTATGCATTCCAATCAGGTCTGGGAACTTGTAGAACCAATCGAAGGAATAAAATCTATTAGATGTAAATGGATCAACAAGAAGAAGAGAAGAGCAGACGGAAAGGTTGAAACCTTGAAAGTTATGCTTGTTGCTAAAGGGTTCACTCAGAAATAAGGGATCGATTATGAGGAAACCTTTTCGCCAATAGCCATGCTTAAGTCGATCTGGATTCTCTTATCCATTACCGCTCATTCCGATTACGAAATCTGGTAAATAGACGTCTAGACAGCTTTCCTTAATGGATGCCTTGACGAGTGCATCTATATGATACAACCGGACGGATTCATTGCGAAGGGCCAGGAGCACATGTTGTGCAAGCTTAAGAGATCTATTTATGGACTTATGTTGGCATCAAAGTCTTGGAACACTCGATTTGATCAAGCTGTAAAATTTTATAATTTTGATCAAAGTCTGGATGAGTCCTGTGTGTACAAGAAGCGTGACGGAAGTATGGTGATCTTTCTAGTACTTTATGTAGACGATATCTTGCTCAACAAAAATGATATGGGGGCATTATCTACGGTTAAAATATAATTATCTGGGCAGTTCGATATGAAGGACTTGTGAGAAGCCAGTCACATCATTGGGATCAAGCTTAAGTGAGTTCGAAAACAAAGGATGTTGGGTTTATCACCAGCAAAATATATCGATGATATCCTTACTCGTTTTAACATGCAGGATTCTAAGAAAATTTTTTTCCATTTCAGGCATGGAATTACTGTATCCAAGGATTGGTGTCTTAAGACACCTGATGAGATAGAAAAGATGAAAGTGCTTCCTTATACTTCGGCAGTAGAAAACCTCATGTATGTTATGCTTTGCACTAAACTAGATGCTATGCTTTGCCGTTGGCGTGGTTAGCAGATATCGGTCTAACCTAGGACAGGAGTATTGGACTGCGGAAAAAAATATAATCAAGTACCTGAAAAGGACTAGGGATTATATGTTGGTTTACCTGGCAGACAGTCTAGTACCGTTGAGGTACACAGATTCAGATTTTCAGTCTAATAGGAATTCTCGCAAGTCTACCTCAAGATATGTGTTTACTTTAGGAGGTGGAGCTATAAGTTGGAGGAGTACGAAGTAGTCCTGCATTGTCGATTTCACCATGGAGGCCGAGTATGTGGCAGCTTTTGAAGCAGCCAAAGAGGCCATTTGGCTCAGGAACTTCCTGTTGGATCTAAGCGTGGTACCTTCAGTTCAGTCAACTATTACACTTTACTGCGACAATAGCGGAGCAGTTGCAAACTCGAAGGAGCCAAGGGTCCATAAGAAAGGCAAGAACATTGAGCGTAAGTATCACCTGATACGAGAAATTGTACAGAGAGGTGATGTTGCTGTGACAAGATTGCATCAGGAGAAAACCTTGTAGATCCTTTTACAAAGAACTTACTGGTTATGACTTTTGATAGTCATGTAAAGGGCATGAGAGTCAGATGTATGGCAGCATGATTTTGAGTATAAGTGGGAGATTGTTAGGGTTGGTATACTGAAAATCATGTTGTTAGTACTTAATTTTATTTTTTAATAAAATTAAAATTTTATTTTATGAGAATCTTTATGAGCAATGTATGTGTATGATTTCTGTCTTATGCATGGATGTTCGATATTCGGTGTAGTATTAAATCTAGTGTGTAGAGTACGGCTTGTACACAGAATATCAGATTTCAGGTTCTTGCAGAATATAAATTTTATGTTCACAGTTTAGATGCAAATGAATATACCATCGGTACGACTGTAGCACAGAGTTTTAGTAGGCCTATCTGGGTTACGGAAAACAGATAATAGCGTCGTCTATTGTCCCGACTCTCTGTGCTAGTATACTTTGTTTGTATTGAACGGGACATTTGGGGTAATTAATTTTATACTGACTATATAAATTAATTCACATCCCAAGGTTATTATGAATAGTAATTATCCTCTTAATCCTAAAATAATTATTGATTTGCATATATTTAATATTTATTTTTTTGATTCATTAGAGGGTGCGGTCTTATATAGGTCTAAATTCTCGGTGAGTTGGATAGCGGTATTACTTGTATGGCAAATATTAATTATTGACGGAATACACATCCCAAAAGATTGGGATTGACGATACACCCTTAAGGAAAGTTATAAGTTTTGACCGAGCGAAACCCTGTAGATGGATTTGATTATTCGGCTGTCAAATAAGTTAAGCGGAAGAAATTAAGAAATATAAACACGCCGATTAAATTAAATTATCGGTAATTAAATTTAATTGTCGGATATTAGAAATCTTAACGTGGAGAGAAATGGTAAGCATTTAATAACAGGAGCTCCATGCTATATGGTCTTGAGATTATGGATCAGAGTGCAATTATAGTTCTTTAGAGATGTGAACTGTAATTCAATGTTTTATGAAAATTGTAAAAATCGCTGCTGTCTTTCCATAATTGTAGAAACCGCTGGTAGGTGTCTGTATTCCACTGAAAGTTTTACTCATAATTACTTCCTAGGTCCTTACTGTAGCCCTATATATATGCGTGTTGGCTGAACCAGTTTTAAATCATAATTTGTCTTTCAACACTAAATATATTTGGGTTCTACTGGTACGAGTTCTCGATAGTTCGTAGCCCATACTATGTTCGAGAATCGCGTGAGGAAATACTGTAGAAGATCTGACATAAGCCATAACTTGGATTCACATCAAAGTTGAAGATTCAACCGGTAAAAAGGTATTCTTCTAAATTAACTTCAGATGCATGAGTTTTATTTTGATCGTTCGTCATCAAAAGTTTTATCTAGAACCTGTTTTGGCGATTGCCTCTCTAGTTAATTTTTTTACTGAAAATCATTTACAAAAACAATGAACTTGATAGTTTTACCTCCAACATACAAACTGTAAGTCTGAATGCTTTGAGAAATTCAAAGAATTCAAGGCCAAGGCGGAGGTAAAGAAGTGTTTAGGTAAAAGTATCAAGTCTTTACGATCCAACCGTGGTGGCAAGTTCCTCTTTGGAGAGTTTAGGGATTACTTGTCATCAGAAGAAATTATATCCCAGTTGACTGCACTGGGCACTTCCCAGCAGAATGGTGTAGCAGAAAGAAGGAAAATGACTCTTATGGAGATGTTAAGGTCGATGATGAGTTATTCAGAATTACCCAACTCGTTTTGGGGACTTGCATTAGAGACAGCGGCTTATATTCTGAACTTGGTACCTTCTAAGTTAGTACCTTCTACGCCCACAAAATTGTGAACCGGGCGTAAGCCTAATCTATGACATATTCGAATTTGGGGGTGTCCAGCACATGTGCTGAATGGGTATGCGGGTAAGTTGGAATCAATGACAGATGTCCATTTCTTTGTTGGGTATCCCAAGGGAACGAAGTGTGATTTATTTTATAATTCTAAGGATCAGAAGGTCACTGTTAGCACTAATACCCGATTCTTGAAAAATGATTATATTATGGATCATAGGCCCAAAAATAAAATTATTTTAGAATAATTGAGAGAAAATACCTGTAAAACGAGAGAAGAACTGCAAGTCACTGATATCCCATTGTCACGTCGTAGTGGGAGGATTATCGAGACGTGCAGATTCTGAACCCGATTAGGGTGCTACTATTAATATGCCAAGCGAGCATGTGAGTAATGGTGCACAGGGTTCAGATTCGACAATAAAGCACTCGAGGACAAAGGTGCAAATCTTTGATGAAAGGCTTTGAGTTCAGAGATGAAATCTATGTATTTTAATTTGGTCTGGGAACTTGTAGAACCACCTGAAATGATAAAATCTATCGGATGCAAGTGGATCTACAAGAGGAAGAGAGGAGCAGACGAAAAGGTAGAAACCTTTAAAGCTAGGCTTGTAGCAAAAAGGGTTCACTCATAAAGAAAGAATCGATTATGAGAAAATATTTTCGCCGGTAGTCATGCTTAAGTCTATTCGGATTCTCTTATCTATTGCGGCTCATTTCGACTACAAAATTTGACAAATAGATGTCAAGACAACTTTTCTTAATGGATGTCTTGATGAGTCTATCTATATGGTACAACCAGACAATTTCATAACAAATAGCTAGGAGCACATGTTGTGCAAGCTTAATAGATCCATTTATGGACTTAAGCAGGCATCGAGGTCTTAGAATACTCGATTTGATCAAGCCATAAAGACTTATGGTTTTGATCAAAGTTCAGATGAGTCTTGTGTGTACAAGAAGCGTGACAAAAGCGTGGTGATTTTTTTAGTACTTTATGTATATGATATCTTGCTCATCAAAAATGATGTGAGGGTATTATCTTTGATAAAAGTATGGTTATCTGGGCAATTCGATATGAAGAACATGGGAGAAGCCAATCGCATCCTTGGGATCAAGCTTTTGCGAGATCGAAAACAAAAGATGCTGGGCGTATCACAAGCAAAGTATATCAATGACATCTTTGCTCGTTTTAGCATACAGGATTCCAAAAAGCAGTTTCTACCATTCAGGCATGGAATCACTCAATCCAAGGATCAGTGTCCTAACACACCTAATGAGATAGAGAAGATGAAGGCGGTTTCTTATGCTTTGGCAGTTGAAGGCCTAATGTATGCTATACTTTGTATCAGACCCAACATCTACTTTGTCGTTGGCATGGTTAGTAGATATCCGTCTAATCTAGGGCAGAAGCACTGGACTGCGATAAAGAATATAATCAAGTACCTAAAAAGGACTATGGATTATATGTTGGTTTACCAGGCAGACAGTCTAGTACCTTTGGGGTACACAAACTCGGACTTTTAGTCAAATAAAGATTTTCGTAAGCCTATTTCATTATGTGTTTACCTTGGGAGGTGGAGCTATAAGTTGGAGGGGTATCAAGCAGTTATGCATTGCTGATTCCATCATGGAGGCTGAGTACTTGGTAGCTTCTGAAGCAGCCAAGGAGGTTATTTGGCTCAGGAACTTCCTGTTAGATCTAGATGTGGTGCCTTCAATTCAATCAGCTATTACACTTTATTGTGATAATAACGGAGCGGTTACAAACTTGAAGAAGACAAGAGTCCACAAGAAAAGAAAACACATTGAACGTAAGTATCACCTGATATGAGAAATTGTACAGAGAAGTGATGTTGCTGTGATCAAGATTGCATCAGGGGACAACCTTGTAGATCCTTTTATAAAGAGCCTACCGACTAAGATTTTTTATAGTTATGTAGAAGGCATGGGAGTCAGATGTATGGTAGCATGGTTTTGAGTATAAGTGGGAGATTGTTAGGGTTGTATACTAAAAAACCATGGATTTTATTTAGTTTTAGTATTTAATTTTATTTTTAATGAAATTAATTTTTCATTTTATAAGACTCTTAACGAAGAATGAATGCAATATCATTTCTTTAATATTATGCATGGTTATCCTTTATTATGTACAGTATTTAATCTGGTGTGTAGAGTACGACTTACACACAGAAGATCAAATTTTAGGTTTTTAAAAAATAAAAAATTTTGTTCGCAGTTTAGATGGAGTTGGACAAACCATCGATACGACTGTAGTACAGAGTTTTAGTAGGCCTGTCTTGGTTACGGGGAACAAATAATAGCGTCGTCTATTGTTCTGACTCTCTGTACTAGTAAACTTTTTGTGTATTGAATAGAACCACATTAGGGTAATAAATTTTATACTGACTATATAAATTAATTAACACCACAAGATTATTATGAGTGCTTATGCTATTAATTTCGAAATAATTATTATTGATGTATATTTAATAGTTATAGTTTTGATTTGTTAGAGCGTGCGATCTTTTATGGGTCAATAGTTCTAATGAGTTGGATAACGGTATTAATTATATGGTGAATATTAATTATTGACGGAATTCCTGTTTCGATTTTTCGGGATTGACGATACCCCCTTAAGAAAATTTATAAGTTTTAACCGGGCCAAATTTTGTAGGTGGATTTAATTATTCGGCCGGCAAAGAAGTTAAGCCGAAGGGCTAAAGCAATTTTAAGAAATCGATTAAGTTAAATTGATAATAATTAAATTTAATTAGCGGATATCGAGAATATTAACGTAGAAAGTTGAGTTATGCATTTATTAACAGGAGCACGAATAATCGATTTTGATAATATAGCTGGGAGTGCATTTACGATTCTTTAGTGGTATGAATTGTAATTTATGTTTTTATGAAATTATCTCAGGGGCAGGTGAAGTTTCAAAATTACATTAGAATTCCAAATCATATTTAATCTACAAGTCCCTGCTGTACCCCTATATATATGCGGTTATGCTAAACATAAATCATAAGTCATCTTTCAAGACTAGGGTTTCCACGTATTCACTATTGTGATTAGTTTAGCAGGTTTACGTTCATGAATGATCGTAGCCTACTCTACGTTCGTGACTCGCATCGGGAATACAGTAGAAGGCTTGATTGAGGCTTCAATTCGAAGGATTCACATTCATGGTTGTTGCAGTAACCGAAATCAATCTATCAGATTTTGAAAGGTATAATCCTAAATCTAGTTTTGGGAGTACGGGTTTTATTTTGATCGTTTGACATCAAATTTTTTTTAATCTGGAGCTTGTTTCGGCGATTACCTGTCCAGTTTTTTTAATCAAAAAATCGTATTCAAATCAATAATCTTGGTAGTTTTCTTCCAACATTGTCGACGTCGTCCCTCGTCGCCATTAACCTCTCTCTCTCTCTCTCTCTCCTCCATTTTGTCTTCTCTCCTCTCCCCATGGTGACAACCACCACCACCACCAGGGGCCTCCACCATCATCACCAAAGGCCTCTACCACAACTACCATGCCTCCAGAACCCCAACCGCCGCCACCTTTAGGCCACCTTCACCGCTGCACATCACCATCACCGCTGCACACCATCACCATGCACCACAACTACCACCACCCTCTGCCACCATCACCCACCACCTCTCGACCACCCATACACCACCACCGGACCACCCAAGACATCCATGAACCACCACGTGACAGTGCACTAAGAAAATTAGTTTCAAAAAAATTTCAAAAAATAGTCCACCAGACCACCTTTGGCCACCCACAGTTGCCACCTCAGTGCACCGTTTGAGCCGCTGTAAGTTTGGTTAGACTCTCCTCGCGGCCACCATCGCGTAGCCATAAATGGTCGTCAAATTTGACATCCAAATTGCTCTAATGAAGGTTCCAAAGTTTAGCAAAAAAACCAAACCAAACTGTTCTTTTCATTCCATTCTGCCATTCTACTCGAAATATGTTTGTGTACGGGGACATTTCGTAAATTGAATTTATTTTGGTGGGTTGAAACGGCGAGGTCCAACGAGGAGGTGACCGCCAGCCTTCAAGTGCTCCAGTCGTCGGGATCCTACAAAATAGACCTCCGACCGGCGGCCGAAAGGAGAGGATCTGACGCCCATGTTAATTCTTCTATTGAGAGAGAAAACATGCTTGTTGAAACACAAAGCCCCGACCCCTTCTCTCATCTGAGAGAGGGGTATATATATCAAATACATTTATAGAAAGAGAGGGAGAGAGAGAGAGAGAGAGAGTATTTTTGTGTAGTCCCATCCTTGTCAGGATGGGACGGGAGAATGATGGCCTGCCAGGCTTTTGAGGGATTTGCTTTCAAGGAAGGATTTACTCCCCCACAATTGCCCCCAGGTTGTGCATTCTTCTTCAGAGGGATGCGAAAGCTTCATGTACCCCGATCCTTTGTCGTGAAGATTAGTCAATTGTATCGTTCTGAGTGTGAAGACTGAGAGCTAAGCTCGGCACCTAGGCTAGGCTAGGGTTTCCTATTGAAAATCGAGAGTTAGGCTCGGCACTTAGGCTAGGCTAGGGTTTTTGTTGAGGGGTTATTCAAACCCTGGGAGCTCTTTGAGTCCCTAAGATTATTCTAATCTCCTTCCTAGGCAAGCTAGGGCTTTTTACTAAGGACCGAGAACTAGGCTCGGCACCTAGGCTCGGCTAGGGTTTTCAATGAGCTATTTAAACCATGGGAGCTCTTCTTGCCCATGAGGTTATTCTAATCTCCTGCCTTGGCAAGCTAAGGCTTTTCACTGAGGACCGAGAATTGGGCTCGACACCTAGGTTAGGTTAGGGTTTTCAATGGGCTATTCGAACCCTAGGAGCTCTTCTAGTCCCTGAGATTATTCTAATCTCCTGCCTAGGCAAGCTAGGGCTTTTTACTGAGGTCCAATAACTGGGCTCGGCACCTAGGCTCGGCTTGGATTTTCTGCTGATGACCGAGATAATGTTGTGAATGAATAATACCAATAAAAAGGATAGCCACACTAGTCACAGAAGTACAAATGAGACGCTGGCTAATTGGGTCAAAAAGACAAATCCAGATGCAGGATTGGGAAGATAAACCCAACAATATTGCTGAGATGAAGATGGACGGAGTAGAGATCTACCCCCCACTTCATCTACCAACAAAACCAATCGAGCCGTAGACCAAAGAGTCCCGAGTTGCGTGGATAAACTATCGTGGAAACGAGAAGCCCACCGGGATGAACTGAGCAAGGAGCCAAACACTGGGTGCTGGGATGCCACCATGAGGTGTCGGCCATTAGTTTTCGAACATATACCAACCACCAAGGTGCCGAGCAGTGGACGAAACAAGTTTTAAATCAACATGGGATTCTTCCACAGTTTTCATTTGCAAATTCCAGAGAGCATAAAGGCACCGTGCCATAGAGCTCTCAGATGGGCGTTCGGCAATTTAAGGAGTTATAGTAGGTATTCTCTGGTTTTTTGGACAGTGTGGCACCGAATTACTGCACAAGGTGCGGAGGTGATGCGTGGATGACTCGCTATTGACTTTCAACCAACTATCCAAACAAAAGAGTTTGTTGGGTGCTGCACCTCATGAATCTCTGATTTGTAGTGAGAGAAATGAGGGAGCGGAGATGCAAAGCTGAGGAACCACCAACCAGGTGTCAAGCTGTCATGCCAAAGGTCGAGCAGTCGATGTGCTAAAATGTAGCTGGTGCCAAAGCCGAGCTGAAAAAGCAACGTGCCCAGATGCTTTCTCACCATTGAACCAGTACCTAGGTGAGGGGCCGAGATACCGAACTGGGCCGAGCAGAACAGTAACCCGATCATCAATTGATGGGCCGAGCTACCAAGTGCCAAGAAGCCAAACATTAAAAGACATTGCAGAGACCGAAAGCCCAGACTTGCTGCTATGCGAAGATACATGCGAAGATACTTAGAAAATATTATAGATAAGTCTCGATAATTTAGTACCGATATGATGAGAAGTTGAGATGAACCACGGTCAGCCGAGAATCAAACCATGTTGAAATATGCCACGACATCTCATGAAAATGCTGAGCTCCATACTAGGGATGAAGTACACGCGCCAAGCCCTATTACCGATATGATATGCTGTACTATAGAGATGAGAGGTGTCGAGCTCTAATATTTCATTAAAAGGCTAAGCTCCATTTGCAAGAGCTCTCCCACTGTCAGATCAAAGTTGTCGAACTTTAAGGGCGGAACAGCCTGATGCTGAGCTTCAGACCCAGAACGCGCGAGCTTCATGGTTGTGGGACAATCATAGCAACAACTAAATGGGACACAGCCGAGCTGCAAACCAAGAATGCGAACAAAGCTGAGATGGTATGGTAGTGTATGTACAGTTAAGGAGAGAAGACCTGAAATAAGAGTTTACAACATGTTGCCGAGAGGTTGAGTTAGAGATCCGAGTTGGAGCATTACCGAACTACCTCACAATGTGCCGAGTTCCAAGCTATAAATGCCGAAATGCCGCCATGTAAGGCTGAGATATCCCTGCGCCGAGATGAAGATCCGAAGGTGTAGAGTGCCGAGATGAGCATGAGAGAAGAGGGCTAAACTCCAAATTCTTATACTGTGCGTCGCAATTTGAGTTGGTGAACAGATGAGAAGCCGAGATGTATAAACCAATGGCACCGAGACAAAAAGAATGCCGAGTTGTGGCAGTGTATGTACAGTTAAGGAGAGAAGGTGTGAGACCCCAACCCATTTTATTTTAAGAAATGATTAAGTGTTGATGGGAGTAAGAATTAAAACGTGAGCTTGGTGATATTTTGAGCTTGGGTACACATGAAAGGTATGCTAGAGAAAAAATATGAGGTTCTAATGGATGTTTGGACAAAAATATGTAAAAAGTGCGTGAAGAAAAGTGACATACCTTCACTAAATTGGCTATAACGTCTTGTACAAAATGAATTTTGGTATGAGGTTTAAATGATTGAAAAGAAGACTTCCAGGGCTTCAGTCTCAGAATAAGAATGACCCTATTTGGAGTTCGGATGAAGGAGATATGCTCGTTTAAAGTTGGACCAAAAGTGCAGTCGCAGCCGAGACCGATCGAGCGGTCTGTCACGGGCAGAGGTTATAAATGTCAATTTTTGGGCTGGTTTTGCTATTTTCTCTTCTCTCCTCTCTCTCTAAAAGCCTGAGAGTGAGCTAGGGTTTAGTTTTGGGGGTCTTTGAGAGTTTTCATGTTCGTTGGGGGTGAAGATCTTGTCGTTTCCTTGCGCGAGCGGCCGTTGGAGAGAGTGGATATACGTTGGAAGCTCCTTTGAAATTGCGTGTGTTGGGCTTTGGCGACTCGGAGCTCACGCGGGGTTTGATTCTTGATGGAGGATCTTCTTTGAGGTAGGATCTAGACTCTCTCTTGTGGTTTGATTATGATTTGTATTGAATGTTTTCTTTAGAGAAAACCCTAGCATGTTATATGCATGGAATTAAGACTTAAGTGTGGGTATTTGGAGAAATTGAGACGTGCAAATCTAATGTTGGATCTTCAGAAAGTGTTACTCTTGGAAATGAATAAAAATCGAAAAGATAGGGTTTTGTTACATTGACGAAAGTTACTAAGGATTGAAATATTAGAATTATGGGTTGAGAAATGTAATTGTATACAAAATGAACTAATGTTGGTAATCTCTCAAAATGCAAGATTTTCGTGTTATTTGAGAAATTTGGGATTTTAAGGAAATGGTAAATCTTGATTTGTTTAGAATTTGTTGTACCAAAAAGATTTTCGGTTGTGTATTTGCTTCACTTAAATCTTTATGCCCCGAGGGATATTTTAACTTGGTTTATTCCTCTTTTTAAAAGTAAAATTCTTGGCCCAAAACATGTTAAAAGATGTGAAAATTCTTTTAAGTATTAAAGATTAAAAAAAAATTGGCTTAAAAAAAATATGGAGCACGATCGATCGATAGACCACTCGAGTGGTGTTTTGGCACTCTCGGTTCTTTGGTGCAGGTGAGAGACCGCTCGAGCAGCCTTCTCTCCGATCGAGTGGTCTCGGCTCTTTTTTCAAAATTTTTGATGTCTTGCAAAAAGGTTTGGATCTTGGGTACCTTGGCCCTAATTTCCAAAAATACTTGTTTTTATATTGATTAAACCCTCGGTTGGGCCCCTTTGAAAGATTTTAAACCTGTTGTTTTCTTGGAAAAGAAAAGGAACAATAATAATAATGATAATAATAAACTAAACTCATGCGAGTTTTGGATATGAAGTGGGGTAGTTGTGGTGAGGCAAGGATGGAAAGACTAAATGAATTTTAAATTTATTTGTATATATCTAAGATGGGTGCTTCCTTTTCAAATGAGAAGCCTACTAATGAATTTAATCTTGTGTTGAAGCATGATGACATTGCTTAATAATATGAGAATTATGAGGATTTGCATGTTGAAATAATGATGCATGATGCTTAAGATATGAAAGACATTTTGAAATACTTGAACGGAATTTGTTTTGAGAATAAACTGGAAAATTTGAAATGTGGAATGTGCACAATGAGGGGATGCGGTCCTACGGTGAAACCCCGGGAAGGTTCTTGCATAATGAGGGGCAGCGGGCTTGCGGTGAAAGCCCGCGAAGGTTTATATTCAAAGATTAAATGTGAAAACTAAACACTTGTTTTCAATGAACCGTATGGATTGATGTGAATTAAGTTGGTCTGGCGGGTCCACGGTGAAAGACCGAAAACTTGCGCAAGATGGGGACCACATGTCCACGGGTTAACCCCCGAAATGTGGTGTTGTGTCGTGGTGAGTTATAGAGCTATCTATTACCCAATGGCTTCGTGTAGCCTATTAGGGGAATAGGGTGGAATTTCTATAAGCTGCGCCCGACGTCGGTTCATTGTTGTGATACGATTTTTGTGATAAATCGGGTATTGAAAATGTGATTTGATTTTTGTGAAAAATTGGGTATTGAGAATAAATGTGAAAGAAAAGAATATGTGGAAAAAGGTTTCATGGATGAATAACTTGGCGTGCATGAATAACTTGGGTATAGAGTTAGTCTTTATCCTACGAGGTTCGGCTCATGTATGTGTACAAAACCATTTCAGGTTTCGAGGATCAGGGACGACACCAGGGCAGAGGATGCATGTGGGGAAAAGGCTTTGAGGAAAGATTTAATAGTTCTGTTGTATTTACATTATCATTGTACAGTAAGTGAAGTGGATAATTATAATAATATCAGTGCTGTAAATGAACTCTTGAAAGTTGAAATTTTTTTTTAGCCTTTGTGGCACATATGTATATCGTTAGAATAAAATATTTTATTTATGATTGCTTAAAGAAAATAAAGTGTTGTTATTAAGAAAGTCATTATTGATAGCTTTCATGTGGGATAATTTGGGTTGTGTCCATGGGTTCCCGAGGTTCGGGCTATTACAAATGGTATCAGAGCTCTAGGCGCGAATACCTAGGAGCCGTGGGAATAACGATGACCTGCAGGTGTGACCTTTTTGATGAGATTAGGCACCACTACACGGCATGAATTGTGTGCTTGCATGGGTTTGCGATTGAATTGTTTTGTGCATGTTATGTGTTTATATGAGCATGGAGGGTTGAGTCTTAGGGTGATGTGGCATGCTATTCAACGTTCGATCAGCTAATTTGGAGTTTGAAATAGAAAAGCGTTTGGCATACGCTCTTTCTATGAGAAATCTGAATTAGTTGCCTGGATTGTCGTGTTACTCTGAGGCTTTCCCTCGGTCTGTGAATGTGTGTTGATGTGATGTGGTTAGGTAGCGGGTAGTGTGTAGCTTTGTCTTAAACGGTTAAGTTAAGTTTAACCTCGTTGGAATTGTGATAAGCTTGTTATAAGAGTTATGCCCATGGGAATAAGACGAGTGTGATCTGAATGGTGATGTGCGATTTGAGAGTGTGACCCGGTGGTCGGTGATTGTGGTGGGTGTAAGCTTCTAAGATAAGCACTAATTATTTAGTGTATGTTGTGTCTCTGTGAATTAGGATGGCTGTAATAGTTGCCCGTTGTGTGTTGTGCTACTATTAGCTTGATGAATGAGCATGGTAGGGCATTTAGAACCGTTTAAAGGTTATTTGTTGTGGTTGGGTATGAAGTGTGGTTTTAGACGTGTTGAGGATTATGTACGTCATGAGCCGTACTATGTCATGAATCGTGTGCTGAGATTGGGTATAGACGAGCATAGTGGACGGGAGTACAGTGGACGGGAGCGTAATAATCCCCAGCCTAAGGTGTGTTAAAAAGTCTGAGCTTAGACTATGTTTAAGGTGTCCCTTACCCTTTGGGGTGTTGTTGGTAGCTCTTGTAATGCTAGATAGTTTTGAAAGTCTATGGAAGACCAATGGGTTTCTTTTAAGGCGTATTATTAAGTAACATCTTTTGATAGGAGTTGGGAGTTGTGCGATGATGAGTAAGTGGGTTGGAGATGTTGTCAAGGGGTAGATTCTCGAGTGATATACATGTATGTATGGGAAGATGTATATTGGTGATAGTTGCAATGTCATGAATGATGATTCGAGGTCGTTTGGGAAGTTTCACGGAATAGAGTTTTGTGACTTGGGTTGTTGTTCTCTTGATAAGAAGACTATGTGGGACACACGGTGTAGAGTAAGAATGTGAGTGTGAGTATGAGAGAATTGAAGGCATAGGGTAGGTATTGCCGGTGCGGCTGACTCGGTCATCTTAGGACGACGTGTGGATGGGCAGCGACCCCTTAAGAGAATGATGGTTGTGGTTGGTATTTGCCTTAAAATCTAGAAGTGGTGGTGTTGTGTTTCCCTTAGAGGGTGAGTAATAGAATGGTGCCTGTGGTCTAGAATTGATATGTGAGATTTGTTTTGTTCGTGTGGCATGTGATTACTTTCATGTTTGGATAGTTATGTGTTGATGGTACTAGCGAAGTGGCATAAGAGACATGTGTTATCGATTAATGTTTTGTGTTTCGATGGGTGTACCAGAGTTGTGAGCTGACTATGACGTGGTTTTGTTTCCCCGTTTGGTTGTTACCTACCTTTTTGGATTTGAGTTAGTGTGACGTGACTCGCAAGAAAATGTTCTAAAGTGATGTGAGTATGTATAGCGTTGTGCATTGATGGATAGACGGTGAGAGATTTGTGGACCCGTGAGATGCGTCGTTAAGAGGTGAAGGAGTGAATAACGGTTGAAATTTGTAAGTGAAGATCTGAGTATGAGGATCTAATGTGACGAGGAATATACTCATCATGAATGGCAGTTGAAAACGTTTGTATTAAGATGTTCAGTGTCTTTACAAGGACTAGTGGTTAACCTCCTTCTTAACTAAGTGAGTAATGGTGACCCAAAGAGGTAGTGACATGGAGTGAGAGCCTAAAGCAGACTCGTGATTTTCCTAGCTGGAGAAATGTTTTATGGTTGATTGATAAGTGTGATTATTATTCTTGATAGGAATGAAGCATTGGAATCGTAGGAGTGTGGATCCTTTTACCCGTGGTTTCTTGAAGAGTCCATTTGCTTTACCTTGTGAACCCGAGTATTTGGGTAATATTTTTGGAAATGTAATTTCATTTGCTCCGGATGTCAATAATTTTGACTCTCATTGAGAGAGAAGGATTCTAAGGGAGTTTAGTGATCGAGTTGTTTGTGTGGTAAAATCCTTATGTATTAGTTATGTGGGACTCCTATTAGAATGCAAGTCCTTAGTTTGGTAGTTATCCTTGTGGCTAGGAGATTGTGATTGGGTACCGTGCTGGGTGCATAAGGTTTAAAAGGAACATAGAAAGGTTTGATAGTGTGGTTAACCTAGTGCCAAAACGGTGTATCCTGAATGTGATATGTTTGGAGGTAATTGTGTTTGACCTTAGGTTCAAAGGTAAGTATGTTGTTTGCCCTTGAGAACGAAGTGTGGAGTAATAAGATTCAGCAATGTGCTGTGTAGCTTGGATGGCCTGAAGTGATAGACGAGAAACCATGTGTTAAGGTGTCAGCGACAGGTATGCACTCGAAGACTGAAAGTGTGGGAGGTGTCTGCATGGTCGTGGGAGTTATTAGTGACTTTAGATGAGAAGTCTCAAGAGTGGGTCTCCTTCATTTGACGTCATGCGCTTCCTATGTGAGTTGCTTGGATAGTGGGCTCGAGGTTGTGATATGGTTGTGGTTTGCCTAGTGGGAGTTAAGATAGCGAAACGCAACCTTGTGAAGTGAGGTCTTGGCGCAACGGGATGTGTTGTATGAGGTATGAGGATTGATGGAGCTCGCGTGTGTGCGAATGAGGTTTGAGAGTTGAAGGCTTAGTGTAGCAGATGATCTAGATATCGTGATCGGGATCGTGGGTTGATTCTTGGTCTGGTTATTCTTGGGGAGATGGAAGAAGCTGTGAATTAGTATCCATGTTGTGATCCGTAAGTTGTGCCTGGGAATGGGCTCTACCGGAGTCGGATGCTCGAAGAAGTAAGTTCCTCGCGGATTTTCAGGATGGAGTTTGTGTACTCTACCGTGTAAGTGTAAGAGTATGGGGTTATGTTCCCCGTGAGATAAGCTTGGTAAATCAGGAATGTTTGTCCTTGCTGATAAAGGGGTTAATGTTGAGACGTAGAGTCTTTTCTGCAATGATTAATAGATGATTGTTGACCGTTGTTTGTAGCTTATTTTGGGTGGTGTGAAGTATGGTTGCACCTCTAGCTCTCAGTAGAATGAGAAGTTTGTGGGAACCTTGCGGCTGGGTCATTCACACGGTAAGTTTTTGATAGACTTATGATTAGTTGGAGCTTCAGTTTTGTTTGAGATTTAAGCTACTTAAAATTCTTAGAGTCGAGGAATGGTCGTCGACTGTGGTGAGTATTGTATTTTAGATGTAACCACATGTTTGGATTGTGGCCCCGAGGGTTTGGTAAGAGGTAAGTCAAGAAGGAGTCAATGTTTGACAAGCCTTGGTTGTTAGAGTCTGTCGCAACTGGCATGATGGTTTAGTTTGGTTTGGAGACATAGTGGCCGTGATGAGCACTAAATAAGAAGAAGTTACTAAGTGTAAGAGGTAGGTTTCGGTTGGCTACCTGATGAATAAGACCTGGGCTTAAGTACCTATTATGGATTCGGAGGATTGATGTATGTGTTGATATCAAGGTTCGGGGTTGACATCGAATGACAGTAATTATGTTTGACTTGGAGTTGATCTGTAGATTTACAATAAGTGTCTTGAGGGTGAGATATTGACTGGTGTAGTGGCGGGTTGTTACACAAGAAGTATAATTGAGTTTGAGTGGGTTAATGGATACTTATGTTGATTTTGTATCTAGTTAATTGTGTGGAGTATTGTCTTGGATAATGGGGTGGAATTGTGGTTGATGATAGATGATGGAATAGAGAACGAAGGTTTAAAGGAAAAAAGTTCTTGTGTACTCCAGGCATATTAAGCGAGTTTTTTTTTGGAAATGAATTTTTGTGCAGTTGATCACGGATGAGCATCTTATCGGCTTCAGTGACGGCATAGTTAGTATAAGCAGGATAATGATGTGGTACCAAGGTGGATGGTCGTCAGTTGATCCTCAGAACTTGAGTAAGGTTTGCATGTGAAACTTATGACTTCATGTGGTATGGTGTTGCTGGGGTTGCAACAGAGATTGTTGATGGTTAATGAGGTGGTGTTGGGCTAGAGATTTAGTGCTGAATTTCGGGGACGAAATTCCTTTAAGGGGAGAGAGTTGTGAGACCCCGACTCGTTTTATTTTAAGAAATGGTTTAGTGTTGAGGGAGTAAGAATTAAAACTTGAGCTTGGTGATGTTTTGAGCTTGGTATGCATGAAAGGTGTGTTGGAGGAAAAATATGAGGTTCTAATAGATGTTTGGACAAAAAGATGTGAAAAGTGTGTGAAGAAAAGTGGAATACCTTCACTAAATTGGCCATAACGTTTTGTACAAAATGAATTTTGGTATGAGATTTTCACCATTGAAAACTAGACTTCCGGGGCTTCAGTTTCAGCACAAGAACGACCCTATTTGGAGTTCGGATGAAGGAGATATGCTCGTTTAAAGTTGGACAATAAGTGCAGTCGCAGCCGATACCAATCGAGCGGTCTTGAGACCGATCGAGCGGTCTGTCACGGGCAGAGGTTATAAATGTTGGTTTTTGGGCTGGTTTTTCTATTTTCTCTTCTCTCCTCTCTCTCTCTCTCTCTAAAAGCCTAAGAGTGAGCTAGGGTTTAGTTTTGGGGGTCCTTGAGAGTTTCTATTTTCGTTGGGGGTGAAGATCTTGCCGTTTCCTTGCGCGAGCGGCCGTTGGAGAGAGTGGATATACGTTGGAACCTCCTTTGAAATTGCGTGTGTTGGGCTTTGGCGACTCGGAGCTCACGTGGGGTTTGATTCTTGATGGAGGATCTTCTTTGAGGTAGTATCTAGACTCTCTCTTGTGGTTTGATTATGATTTGTGTTGAATGTTTTCTTTAGAGAAAATCCTAGCATGTTTTATGCATGGAACTAAGACTTAAGTGTGGGTATTTGGAGAAATTGAGATGTGTGAATCTTATGTTAGATGTTCGGAAAGTGTCATTCTTGGAAATGAATAAAAATCGGAAAGATAGGGTTTTGTTACATTGATGACAGTTACTACGGATTGAAATATCAGAATTATGGGTTGAGAAATGTAATTGTATACAAAATGAACTAATGTTGGTAATCTCTCAAAATGCAAAATTTACGTGTTATTTGAGAAATTTGGGATTTTAAGGAAATAGTAAATCTTGATTTGTTTAGAATTTATTGTACCAAAAAGATTTTCGGTTGGGTATTTGCTTCACTTAAATCTTTATGCCCCGAGGGAGATTTTAACTTGGTTTATTCTTCTTTTTAAAAGTAAAATTCTTGACCCAAAGCAAGTTAAAAGATGTGAAAATTCTTTTAAGTATTAAAGATAAAAAAAAATTTAGCTTGAAAAAGAATCTGGAGCACGATCAATCGATAGACCGCTTGAGCGTTCTTTTGGCACTCTCGGCTCTTTGGTGCGGGTGAGAGACCGCTCGAGCGGTCTTCTCACCGATCGACCGGTCAGGACCCTTATTTCAAAATTTTTGATGTCTTGCTTAAAGGTTTGATCTTGGGTACCTTGGCCCTAAGTTCCTAAAATACTTGTTTTTATATTGATTAAACCCTCGGTTGGGCCTATTTGAAAGATTTTAAACCTGTTGTTCTCTTGGAAAAGAAAAAGAACAATAATAATAATGATAATAATAAACTAAACTCAGGCGAGTTTGGGATATGAAGTGGGGTAGTTGTGGTGAGGCATGGATGGAAAGACTAAATGAATTTTAAATTTATTTATATATATCTAAGATGGGTGCTTCCTTTTCAAATGAGAAGCAAACTAATGAATTTAATCTTGTGTTGAAGCATGATGACATTGCCTAATAATATGAGAATTATGAGGATTTGCATGTTGAAGTAATGATGCATGATGCTTAAGATATGAAAGACATTTTGAAATACTTGAACGGAATTTGTTTTGACGATAAAGTGGAAATTTTGAAATGTGAAATGTGCACAATGAGGGGCTGCGGTCCTGTGGTGAAAGCCTGCGAAGGTTCTTACATAATGAGGGACTGCGATCCTGCGGTGAATGCCCGTGAAGGTTTATATTCAAAGATTAAATGTGAAAACTAAATACTTGATTTCAATGAACCGTATGGATTGATGTGAATTAACTTGGCATGGCGGATCCATGGTAAAAGACCGAAAACTTGCGCAAGATGGGGACCACATGCCCACGGGTTAGCCCCCGAAATGTGTTGTTATGTCGTGGTGAGTTATAGAGCTATCTATTACCAAATGGCTTCGCGTAGCCTATTAGGAGAATAGGGAGGGGCTTCTATAAGCTGCGGCCAACGCATGTTCATTGTTGTAATACGATTTTTGTGATAAACCGGGTAATGAAAATGTGATTTGGTTTTTGTGAAAAATTGGGTATTGAGAATAAATGTGAAAGAAAGGAATATGTGGAAAAATGTTTCATGGATGAATAACTTGGCATGCGTGAAATAAATAACGAATTTATGGAACTTATTTTTTATTCCAGTTGCACCGATCATACCTCACAAATCATGCTTACCATAGAGTTAATCTTTATCCTACGAGTTTTGGCTCATGTATGTGTACAAAACCATTTTAGGTTTCGAGGATCAAGGACGATAGCGGGGCAGAGGATGCATGTGGGGAATAGGCTTTGAGGAAAGATTTAATAGTTCTGTTGTATTTACATTATGATTGTACAACAAGTGAAGTGGATAATTTTAATAATATCAGTGCTGTAAATGAACTCTTGAATGTTAAAAATTTTGTTTAGCCTTCGTGGCACATATGTATATCGTTAGAATAAAATGTTTTATTTATGATTGCTTAAAGGAAATAAAGTGTTGTTATTAAGAAAGTCATTGTTGATAGCTTTCATGTGGGACAATTTGGGTTGTGTCCATGGGTTCCCGGGGTTCTGATCGTTACAGAAAATGACCTGAAATAGGAGTTTACAACATGTTGCCGAGTGGTTGAGGTAGAGAGCCGAGCCGGAGCTTTGCCAAACTACCTCATAAAGTGCCGAGTTCCAAGCTATAAATGCCGAAATGCTGCCATGTAAGGCCGAGATATCCCTGCGCCGACATGAAGCGCCGAAGGTGTAGAGTGCCGAGATGAGTATGAGAGAGGAGGGCCGAACTCTAAATTCTTATACTGTGCGTAGCAATTTGAGTTGGTGAACAGGTTGGGAGAGACAATAAAGCCCCAAACATGCTCTTTCCTTTTTTTGTTTTTGTGGAGACTATGGAGACAAAAAGCCATATAACTAAGAGGTAGAAATCACTTTCTTGAAGCATCTTGAGAGGTCTTTGGTTGAAACTGAACAATGACCCAAAAGAGCTCCGGACACAGAGCTTGCTTTCTCGTTGAACTCTGTCGTTTCCCATAGATGGCGCCAAATGTTCGGGAACATCCTGTAAATTGAATTTATTTTCATGGGTTGAAACGGCCAGGTCTAACGAGGAGGTAACTGCCGGCTTTCAAGTACTCTAGTCTTCGGGATCTTACAAAACTGACCTCCGACCGGCAGACAGAGGGAGAGGCTCCGACGCCCAAGTTAGTTCTTCTATTGAGAGAGAAAATATGCTTGTTGAAACACAAAGCCCCCGCCCCCTTCTCTCAGCTGAGAGAGGGGTATATATATCAAAATACATTCATAGAAAGAGAGGGAGAGAGGGAGAGAGGAAAAGGGAGAGAGAGAGCGAGATTTTTTGTGTGTAGTCCCATCCTTATCAGGATGGGACGGGAGAATGATGGCCCGCCTGGCTTTTAAGGGATTTGCTTTCAAGGGGGGATTTACTCCCCCACAGTTTGCATGAATTACTCACTATTCTTGTGCATGATGACGCACCGTAAAGGTGGTTCCTTGGGCAGTGTTTGTTGGAATCTTAGTTTTTGTTGTTTTGTTTTGCTTATTATTAGTTTATTAAAAAGTAGAATTTTAAAAGTTAAAATATTAAAAATAAAAAGTTTATATTACAAATTTATATATTGTGTGCTTTAATCAATTTTTTTATAAAAATTAAATTTTAAAGAGATAAGCTTAAATATTTTAAAAAACATATAACAAGTGCTTTTACATGGTTTTAATTTTTAATAAGTTAGGATTTTAATAAAATAAAAATGATATTTAAATTTTTTTAGAGAGACTCAAACTATAAAATTCTTATCAAAATTTATTTGAGTTTAATTAGTTTTATACAAAAAATAAATAAATTTAAATTAAAAGCTCAAGTGTTTTCAAAATAAAGATTATAAATAATATAAATAAAATAGGATTTTTTTTAACTAAAACAAGTGTTTTGTAGGATTTTGACTTTTTGACTTTTAAATATAAGTTAAGATGCTGATAAAATGTTCTTAAACTAAAAATGATAATTTGAAGAATTTAAACAATAATTTCTATACATATTGTGAATTTTAGTAATTTCTAAAGTAAGAAAGGTTAATACAGGTATGAGAAACTTTTCTAAAAATAGTATTTATTGTGTGCTTGTTCTAAATTTGGAGCATTCTGAATTAAAGTGAATCGAGTTCCTACTAGATCAGGTAAGTCATTTGATATCTGAATTAGTGTTTATTTCACATTGATACTCAGAATGTTATAAATATTATGAAAATGATAATAAATCATGATGATCATGAAAATAAAAATGAAATGAAATAATTGAATGAGTATGAATGACTGTTTAAACGATGTCCCGGCCACTGGGGGCAATAAGCGTACTGGCTAGACGAGGTAATAAGAGTGGGGCCACAACCAAGTGGCAGAAAGTAATGATCATATCCACCGTTTCTTATCGTATGGTCGCTCCCTACTAATTGCTACCTGAAATGTTAGATCATATCATTATGATATTGTGAAACTGGTTATAATTCAAATATCGTTGAATTCACTCTATCGTTACTAATGGATGTTGATATTATTCAGGTGACGCATGACTCGATGAAGGAAATTGTAGCCGTGGAAGAAATGGGAGCATTTCAATTTTTGTAACTAACACGTGGCAATGTGTTCGAATAATGTTGGATGTTGATTGTCCTGTTAGAAGCTCTAGGGGATTATTTTTAAAATAACTTGTTGGGAATGTGAAATGGATATGTTTAAATGAAAATAATTTCTTTTCAATGAATAAGTTACTTTTTATTTCAGAATTGAGATGACTTTGAATAAGTTTTTTTTATAAAAAAAATAGTCGGCAAATAACAAACTAAAATCGGTAAAATTAAAAAAAATAGAGGCATTTGATGAGTTTTGACTCACTGGCCGGTCACAGACGCTATTCGTGAAAATGAGTCGTGACAGAAGTTGTATCAAAGCCATGTTTTGTTCTAAACCCCAGAGCATAGGACTCTTTACATTCCTTTATATGTCATTTCATTCATTACAATGTTTTTAAATATACTTTTAATTTCGATAAGTCAATGGTTACAATAACACAATTGTCTACTATAGATCATGTTCCCAATTGACAGCGTCAACACATTTGGAGGGTACCGAATCACCCCATCTCTAGTTGTGATTGGAAGGGAATCACATCAAGCCGAACCACTCCACCCGGAGTTATATGCTTATTAGACAGTCCAAGGCTCTAAGCAGTCTGTGTACCTGGAGATTGCCAAGGTAACAGATGAAAAATCATTTTACCTGGATACTACGAAATGGGTGTTAGTTAGGTATCGCCTTATAACTAAACTACACATGAATGAAAAGGTTCTGGCTATGATGGATGATTTCGGGTAATATCGCATGTTATTAAACAGGGCAGCAAGGGAGGGTCATGGTATCATTTGACCTCCCCGACATCTCGTCCCACACCCGATGGACCATCCTGAGATGATACCTATGCCAGCACCTAAGGTGGACCAATGTTAGTTGGGACAAGTTCACGCTCCCATAATCATTAACTCTGACTCCAATGTTTTAGATCCATATGTGAATGGACCCAATAGAGGATAGGGGGTAGTCGTAGTTAATGGTTCCTTTAATTATGCGTATGTTTCAGTTTCTGTCTTTAAATAATAGGTAAGAATATGACCTACGAATAAAAGTGTTTTTCTTCATTCTGCTAATGATAATAAATGAATTTTAGTAAATGTCGATTATTTCTTCATACAAGGATATAATCCAAACCCCACACTTAATTTACTTTGGCATAGATCTGCAAACATGGTGAATATGCGTAGAACGACCGGAGGTGGAAACATAGACGAGCTGATGGCGCAAGTGAATACTCAAATGAATGAAATGCGCCAAATGATTTATAAACTAACCCAGACTAGGCAGCAACCGAATCTAGTTCCCCTTAATCAAGGACCTAACAACCCACCTCAAATCGGGCCCCAAGGTCGAGACCCTGGAATGCTCTAGAATCACGTAGACGACCCAAGTATGAGGGAGTTTTTAAAAATGAAGCCACTGTCCTACAAAGGGGGACTGGACCCGATTAAAGCCAACTAATGGATTACAGCTATGGAGAAGATTTTTGGGGTTGTGCCGTGTACTGATGTGTCACGCCCCAAACTCCGAGCCACGTGAAACACCAATAAATAATCAACCACAACACCCAGCCCGAGAATACACTCTTAAAATAAATCATACATGCATTGTATATGAACGCCAAACGACCCACACTACAAGGCTCCAACGCCAAGAAAACAAGTTACAACATACATGTAACAGAAAAAAAAAAGAAAAAGAAAGACTACAATTCTTCCACCTCCCCAGCACCTCCAGATCAACCAGCGTGACCAATACCTGAAGAAAAAATAAATCCCACACCGTGAGCCAAAGCTTAGCAGAAACTAGACAGGCATGCAGTAGAAGCTAAACATGCTAGAAAATTGAGATGCAGTTTTAGACTCTCTTTCAAGCCTTGAAAATATTTGCACATGCAAATTGGAAAGCGAGAATACAAACCAACTTTTGACTCACTCATAGGAGCCTTGAAAACAGTTGAAAAATAGTTTTTAGGTCATGATCCACGCGACTCTTAAAAACTGTTTGAAAACTGGTCTATCCGTCTCACAATGTATTTCATGCAATCCATGATGCTTACAATCGGCCCTCACACGCCGCAACCACAGCCCTAACGCTGAAATAAAGATCCGAACTCGAACATAACAGACATCCTCGCACATGCCTATACCATGGGATAAAATCGCAAACCACGGGATGAAGCTGTAAACCACACCACGGGGTAAAATCGCAACCTCATCGTAAGCCACGGGATGGGACCGTCGACCACGGGATTATACCACTGGATAAAACCGCATACCACGGGATAACAATGAACACACCTATGCATAACCTAATCAGGATTTAAATGCATAAACATACCACATGCACCACACGCATGTTCCCCACAGATCCATCACATCCATGCATAATAAAACTCTGGGTTTTAAAGCATGCAACCACGTTACACGTAACGATACCAAGCCATGTAATCAACTTACACATTCCATGCATAATAAATCACAGTTATAAATGCATAAAGCCAACTATAAGCACACAAAGCCTTATAACCTCAAACTGTGACATCACCCGCCACAAAACCCGATATCCACTCATAGCGACAACCGGCAACCCACACAGCCAAGCTTAACAGGAAAGGCTACACTAAACCCTTAAAACCACGAGGTCACACAAACACCACCCTTGTTCCTCAATGGGACCACGGACCTAAACACGCCCCATAATCAACGATGCACAAGCACCCCGCACATAACCGTGCCCCAACAACCCGCATCTAAGCACGCATGCCACCCCCGACGACGACACCTACACAACACCCGGAATTACAACAGGATACCCAAACCCACCGCACAACCAACCGAACCCCAAAAAAAATCCACATGCATTTGAATCAACTAATTTCAATAAATTAATCAATTGAATACCATAGGACGCCAATCAGAAACCAAAACCCAACCACAGAACCACCATCACACACCCCAGCACTTTAGTCGGCTGGACCCCACCCCCAGTAGACTGAACAACACACTGGAAACCACGAAAAATGCCAACAGCCACGGTTCAGTCGATTGACCCTTGAGGTTCAGTCGACCAAACCCCAAAAACATGATCCAGTCGACTGAACCTATGAGTTCAGTCGACTGAACCCACCCATAAACCGTTTTTCAAGCTACGGGTCAGCCCTCCAAACCTCAGATCGAAGCCACGAAACTCCCTTTTCAACACCCTCAAACATACGTACACCCAGACCTAACACTAAGACCTCGAAAGAAACTCCCGACCCCCGATTTCATCCACAAAATTGACAAAAAATTGATTTTTCACCCAAAAACCCAACTGAACATAAATTCATATCTACAGCAAACCAACCGGTAAAAAAATACTCGATTACACGTAGCACCCTTTTAAAACATACATGTCTAGAATCCTACCTCGGTGAGTTTAAAACTCGACGTCTCGATCCATGTGCAAAACCAAGCCTCGCTAGAATCAAAATCTTACTGGATGGTTGCGTAGCCCACCATGCCAATAGCAAGGATTCGCTATTGGGTCGTTGAAAATGGAGCTTCGGGACCCCGAGAACGTAGAGAGAAGGCAGAGAGAAAACAGGAAGCATGTTGGAGAAGTTTTGAAAAATATCTTTTTGAAAATATCTAACTCTATATATTTATAGGCCTCTAAAATATCTTTTTTTTTAATTTTTAAAATTCGCACCACAACGGCCCAAGGCCCCGGGAACCTACCCCGCATGCATATCTAAGCCCGATCATGCATCAAAAGCAATAAAAATATGCTCAAACGAAAACACGTAACGCGCGTCCGAAAACGCTAAAAAAAGAAAACGGGTCATGGTCTCACAACTCTAACCCCCTTAAAGGAATTTTACCCCCAAAATTCAACTCAAGGTTAAAAGTGAACAAGCCGTCGGTCACAATCAACACAGGCATACGAGATGGTCAGCTAAACCAATTCTAGGATATAGTCAAACGAGGTCAGGCATCCGAAACAACGACTAACTATCTCAAAGACACGGGATCTACAACTCACCCTAACCTTACATCATCACCAACCGATGCCTCAACACAGCGCACCACCCATGAAACCCATAAACAACTCCCAAACAAATATAACAAAGAAACTGGCCTAAAGCCTGCAGCCTCAGAAAGTACCTCTGCTCACTGAAGGCATATCTGCATCATCCGGCACATCTGGTGCCCTGGCTGAACTAGGAGCTATTAGGGATTATGCTCGTAGCAGTGTCGCTCTACCCTGTCCACCATAACTCAGTATTGTCGGCTTCTACATTGTCTGAACTGACGTACTCCCACCTGCTATCCGGGAAGTTTGACCGCAAGATACTGCCGTTGTTCCTGCACATACGAGCTCGCTGGTGTGCCCACTGTACTCGGTGCACTCTCCCTCTGAGGACAAGTCCTACGAACATGTCCCATCTAACCACATCTGTAACAAATCGACAACTCCATCCTCTGCGACTGATCCTGTATGGAACTCTGAGTCTACCTCAACTGTGGGTCCTGAGATTGCCTCGAGTGCGGGCAATCTGGAACACGATGCCCCAACTGTCCACATCGATAACATCTGACCTCCCTCTGTTCTGGCCTCCCTGACGAAGCCACTGATGGTAATGGTGCAAAGAACTACTGTGATCCAGATGGATGAAAACTAGGAATAGAGAACCTCTGCCTCTTACTGGAACGCCGAGCTGTCTGTGCCTCTTCTCCACCTTGCGGTATCTTGGCCTCCTTAGAAGCTCGAATCTCAATCATGGTGTTCTCCACCCTCGCTGCTGCCTCCACCAGCTCTGTGAACACACGAATCCCCATCACTACCGCACGCTCTCTGATCGCCGGTCTCAGACCCCGCTCAAACCTCATAGAATGCAGCTCGTCTGTGCTCACCAACTCAGGTGCAAATCGAGACAAGCACATGAACCTGGACTCATACTGCATGACATCCATCGCCCCCTGGGTCAGAGTATAGAACTTCTCTCTATACAAATCTCTCCTCGAAGCTGGGAAGTATTTCTCCAGAAACACTCTTGTAAAAGCTGCCCAAGTAACTCCTGCAATAGTCCTGGCATATTTTCACTAAGCGTGAGCAGCACCCCTCAGCTGAAAGGTGGCAAAAGAAACCCGCAACTCATCCTCCACAAACTGCAGTTTGTCAAGGATCCGTGTCACCAACTCCAGCCACTCCGTCACCACAATAGGATCAGGGTCTTTAGCAAAGGTAGGTGGATCCACGCGCCTAAACTCCTACATCGCCATAGTAGCCCTCGCCTCAGACACCCTCTCCCTAACAGCCTCACCTCTAAAGGTCCCAACCAGCTGCTTGATAGAGCTAACCAGCACGCGCAATAACTCCATCGGGTCCACCGGTCCCAAGGGAGCATTTGCATCCCCGGCATCAGGGATAGGACCATTCCCTTGGCCAACAGCACGGCAACGGCCTCGCCCTCGTCTCGCATACATCACGTCTATATGAAATAAAATAACATATAAGATGCCGCACATAGCATGAACATAAACGCTAAACAGCTAGCATGCTAACACATAGCCACATAGGTTCATGCTAAACAAACCTCACACACCGAGGAGGCCCCAACAAGAATGACACGTCTATCTGGATAAACTACTCAGATTCCTTGCTAGAAATCATGTCAGCTAAACGCACTTCTAACTTGGCCGCCAAGTTTGTTATTCCAAACGCCCAAAGGTAGGACTATCACTTCTAAGATTCAATCTCCATGCCCACATATACACATCATTCTCATGCCTAACATGCCAACACGTACACGTTATCAAAGCATCTAAACACATGCAGTCAAGCACACACAACCAACCTCACACGGTGATGCTCCCTCTTACCACGGCTCTTAGGTATTCGAACCCAGAGCTCTGATACCAATCTGTCACACCCCAAACACCAACCTCACACGGTGATGCGCCCTCACACGCTGCAACCATAACCCTAACGTTGAAATAAAGATCCAAACTCAAACATAACGTACATCCTCCCACATGCCTATACTATAGGATAAAACCGCAAACCACGGGATGACACCGTAAACCACACCACGGGGTAAAACCGCAACGTCACCGTAGGCCACGGGATAAGACCGCCGACCACGGGATTATACCACAGCATAAGACCGCATATCATGGGATAAGACCGCATACCACGGGATAACACCGAACACACCTATGCATAACCTAATCAGGATTTAAATGCATAAACATACCATATGCACCACACACATGGTCCCCACAGATCCATCACATCCATGCCAAATCAAACTCTGGGTTTTAAAGCATGTAACCACGTTACACGTAACGATACCAAGCCATATAATCAACTTACATATTCCATGCTTAATAAATCACAGTTATAAATGCATAAAGCCGGCTATAAGCACACATAGCCATATAACCTCAAACTGTGACATCACCTGCCACAAAACCCGACATCCACTCACAGGGACAGCCGGCAACCCACACAGCCAAGCCTAATAGGAAACGCTACACTAAACCCTTCAAACCACGAGGTCACACAAACACCACACTTGTTCCTCAAAGGGACCACGGGCCTAAACACCCCCCACAACCAACGATGCATAAGCACCGCGCAAACAACCGTGCCCCAACAACCGCATCTAAGCATGCATGCCACCCCCGAGGACGACACCTACACAACACCCGGGATTACAACACGATACCAGAACCCACCGCACTACCAACTGAACTCCAAAAGGAATTCACAGGTATTTGAATAAACTAATTTCTATAAATTAATTAATTGAATACCATAGGACACCAATCGACAACCAAAACTCAACCACAGAACCACCACTACACATCCCAGCACTTCAGTCGACTAGACGACTGCACCCAACCTTTAGTCGACTGAATAACACACTTGAAACCATGAAAAACGCCAACAGCCACGGTTCAGTCGACTGACCCTCGAGGTCCAATCGATCGAACCCCTAAAACATGATCCAGTCGACTGAACCCACCCAGAAACCATTTTCAAGCTACAGTTCAGCCCTCCAAACCTCAGATCGAAGCTTCGAAACTCCCTTTTCAACACCCTCAAACATACGTACACCCAGGCCTAACATCAAGACCTCAAAAGAAACTCCTGACACCCGATTTCATCCACCAAATAGACAAAAAATTGATTTTTCACCCAAAAACCCAACTGAACATAAACTCAAATCTATAGCAAACCAACCGGTAAAAAGACACCCGATTACACGTAGCACCCTTATAAAACATACAGGTATAGAATCCTACCTCGATGAGTTCAAAACTCGACGTCTCGATCCACGTGCAAAATTAAGCCTCGCTGGAATCAAAATCTGGCCGAATGGTTGCGTAGCCCACCGTGCCAATAGCAAGGATCTGCTGTTTGATCGTTGAAAACCGAGCCCCAGGCCCCCGAGAACTTAGAGAGAAGGCAGAGAGAAAATAGAAAGCTTGTTGGAAACGTTTTGAAAAGTATCTTTATGAAAATATCTAACTCCAGATATTTATAGGCCTTCAAAATATTTTTGTTTTTTTTTTAATTTTGAAATTCGCACTGCAATGGCCCACAGTCCCGGGTACCTGTCCTGCATGCATATCTAAGCCCGATCATGTATCAAAAGCAATAAAAACATACTCAAACGAAAACACGTAACGCGCGTCCAAAAATGCCAAAAAAAGAAAACGGGTCAGGTTCTCACATGATGCCCAAAAAGTGACTCTGGCCACTTACTAACTGTATGGTGAGGCCCAGATATGGTGGAACCTGAAGAAACTAAATGAACCACAGATGGAATGGGAATAATTTTTAGTTTGCTTTCAGGAGAAGTACTTTCCCTAGTCTCTGCGTGATGCAAAATGCACTAAGCTGCAGCAACTCAAGCAGGGGGGAATGACCGTTTTTGAATATGAAGCGGAGTTCACAAACCTTGCTGAATATACCCCACACATGATCCACCCCGAGTATGTGAAGGCATACAAGTTCGGGGATGGATTGAGGTTGGAGATTAGAAAAATGATTTGTCCTTTGAGGTTACCCAGCTACGCTGACGTCGGGGACTGTGTGATGTTGGTGGAACAGGAGAACAATGAGAGTCAAAGATTCTTTAAGCATTAGAAATGTCTTGCTGCGGGTTCAGTTAATTCGGGAGGTGGAAGTTCGAAAAGGCTAAATGTGGGGGCTACAAGAGGAGGAGATTAGAAAGCCCCTTGAGCAACATGTGGGAAGACATACTTGGGAGTCTGTTAGAGAATAACCAACAAATGTTTCAATTGTGGTGCCAAAGGACACATTAGGAGGAACTGTCCAAAGCTCCCAGCAAACAACGATGGGAAAGGCAATTCGTGCCAAGGAACGAAAATCGCAAGGAAGGCACTATATGAAGCTTGGAGGAATGACAATAATAATCAGAGACAAGGAAGGATGTTCGCATTAATTCCAGGAGATCCCCAGAATACTGAAGAAGTTGTCACAGGTAATCTGTCTATTTTCACCATAGCCGTTTATGTGCTATTTGATTCCGGTTCGACACAATCCTTCATATCATCTAAATTTGCTATGAAGCTGGTGGGAACACCGGAACACCTGGGTTACGAACTATTAGTATTCCAACCTATAAGTAAAGGAATAGTTTGTTCAATTGTGTATAGAAATTGTGAGGCCCAGAACCTTGTTAATTTTGATATATATAAATGTTGACATGTTTTTCCTTCATGTTATGTATAGATGTGTTTTAAGATTTCTCGGACCTTTTTTAGCTGGGTTGGGATGGTTTTTGGCTTGTTGGGTTGGCCTTAGAACACAAAATCGAGACTCAAAATAGTATGTTGGACCAAGCAGGTTCGGTCGACTGAACTGGTGAGTTCCGTCGACTGAAGTGGAAACCAGTACGTTTAGAACCTTAGGTTCGGTCAACTTGAGAGCTTGGCCCAGTCGACTGAACCACTTCTCTTGAGTTTGGTCGACTGAACTCAAGGGTTTGATCGATTGAACTAAGGCGATTTGCATTTTTTGAGGCGCTTCAGTCGACTGAAGTGGCCAACAGGCTTTTTGGCGTGCTTATAAGTAGAAGAAGGGGATGAAATGTTTGAAAAGATTATTTCTTTCTCGTTCTCCGCCTTCTCTCAACATATGTGACCTACTCGAGCCATATTTTTTATGATCAGCTTTTGGATCCCAGCTATTCACGCTGCTAGCTTCGCGCTCATCCGGTCTGATTCTCGTTTCGACGAGACCTAATTTTTTAGGCGTCGTGTTTTGACCCAACGAGGTAGAATTCTAGACCCTACTGCTTTATTAGGGTATTATATATAATTGTATGCTTTTTCACCAATAGAAAATGCATGAAATGTCATACCTATGTTTAAACCTTGATTTTACGGGTAAAAAGCATATTTTTCGCTTTTCTTGGTTTAGTACATCATATAACATGTGATTTTATGGTTTTCAAAGGGAGTTCTTGAAAACGGTGGTAATTGTTGAAAAATTGAGAGTTTTGATGGAAATCTCAACATTTTATGTTTTGGATATTTGGAGATCGCCTTCGGGGTTGAGTCTCAGGTTTTGAAACGTTTTGTGGAAAACGGGAAAAAATATTTTTGAAAATGTTTTGTTTGATCTCCATGTTGATGGTTGAATCTTTATACATGTATAATGTATTGTTTTGAGGAAATATTTTCGTAATTGAGCTACGGTACTATTTTTAGAAGAATATATAGATGTACCGGGATGACGTGTATTTGGCACGAGTTACCCTCGTTGTAAGTTCAAAAACTTGCGCATAGTAGGTACTAAGATCCTTCGGGCTAGTCCCCATAAACTAAGACAGATGGGTGCTCAGCTCCCTCGGGGTTATAACCCGTAAATTGAGTGGTTACGTTCATGGTGCTCCGTATAGAACCTGTGTGTATCTAGG
>JAOTRH010026491.1:0-21536 GCA_034768845.1 Heliamphora exappendiculata | reverse complement strand
TTGTTTCAGTCTTCTATTTGAGAGAGAGAGAGAGAGAGAGAGAGAGAGAGAGAGAGAGAGAGAGAGAGAGAGAGAGAGAGAGATAGGACTGGTTTCAGAATTCTATGAGAGAGAGAGAGAGAGGATCAATTCAGTTTAATATTTCAACTCAGGTCCTAGGAATTCAAATTCGAAGTTTATTCTTCAATGTCTTAGGTAGATTTCTAAGATTAATTTTGGGGGATTCATAAGGTTGTCATCCATGGATTCCGTTGACGTAAAATATTAAGAATTCGATATTTTGAAGAAGTACTGAAGATTCAATTTGGTTGTGATTAAATATGAAAACGGTATACGTGAATTCGGCAAGTGAGGCTTATGGCGTCGAGATTGAGGATTTGACTGGAGTCTGTAAGTGTCTAGTGATTGTTGATTGGTATAAACTTGATTTACTTGAACTGAAATTAGTCATGTGATTTTTACCCGAGTTGATATTTTCAACATAAAAAATTGCAAGCTTCTTATTTGTTTACAAGTGATTTAATTTTTTTAATTACTTGCGATTGCTTAGATTTAAAATAATTCAACAACTGACGTTATTCTCATTTCACAGCATATGAAATAATTCATAATATTATTGTTTTAGAGAATTTTCTTCATTATGTAATGTTCTTCTTTAATAATATAACAAAAAACAGACTTTGGATGGTGTAATATTAGTTTACCTTTGTTAAATAAGTGAAAGATAAGAATAACCTCTAAAAAAATATATGTACATTAAATATTTTTATTTATTAAAAATATCATATGACATCACCACCGTAATACTCCGAGATAAATTAGAATTTTCCCATTGCAGCTGATTAAAATGCAACAAAAGTAGCACGTAGTCCGAATATTTTAATATTAGATAAAAAAAGGCCTCAAGCCTTCTAAGTTTTGGGCCGCCCCTGAAATGCAGTGTTTGATGGCTTCATCAACTGAGCCGCGAGTATTGAATCCGATGGCCTTGTTGTGGTTGAGTTCATTCTGTTACATGCCTAAGAATGTGTTTGAAAGATTTGATGCAAAATTTTAAGAATTTTTTTAAGAAAAAATATTAACTACGGTAATAATAAAAATCAACTAAAATGACTAATTGAAAATATTAAATATAAAATGTTTTAAAAAAACTAATTAATTAGTCAAGACACGCATAGCTGTGCTCACCTTATAAACGATATATCTTTTACTGCACTGAGTTGTTTGGTATTCATTTTCTAAGATATAACGACATTCAAACCCATTTATGTGCAGCAAAGCAAACATTGCGAACCGATAAATATTGATCGACACTTAAAACTTTATAAAAGATAAACGTGCCTAAGAGAAGATACTGGTATTGAGAACAATCGAGACAAGTTTTTAAACATTGTAAAAAATAAGACATTTGTTACTACAGCCACGACCATGACCACGACACACACACACACACACACACACACACACACACACACACACAGAAATAGTCGTCGCAAGGCCAGTAACATCGACGTCACGTGAGTAGGCCAATAGCGTCGTCATCGCCTCGCCACACCTCGTCAACATCTCGCCGTCTCTTCGCCGTTGTCTAGCACCGCCATCGTCGTTGAGAGTTGACCAGTACCGTTGCCATTGCGTGAGTAAGCCAGTAGCGTCGCCATCGCCTCGCCTCACCTCATCATCTCTTCGTCGTTGTCCGACGCCGCCATCGTTGTCAATCGGTGATGTGGTTGCCTTCGCCCTCGAAGTCGATATCTCAAAGCGGCGATGTGGTTGCCTCCGCCACAAAATCAACTAGATCTAACCAGATCGAGTTGTTCTTCATCCGCACCAGTGACCAGAACAAGCGATTTCGATGACTGGGACTAAGTGAGGGCGACGGCGACGTGGGACTACCTAGGGAGGAGGCGTTAGTGTGGTTGGAAAAAAAATCAGAAGAAATGTCGAATACGAGAATCACAGGTTATATTTGTCCAACTAATTAATAATTTTGAAAAAAATAAGATTTAGTAGAATATTAAAAAAGTAGATAGGACTTAGTGAAACACAAGTTCTCTAAATGGGATCATGAATTAATTTTTTCTAATTAAAAGGGTATATAGATCAATACAACTGCTTGCTTTATTCATTGAGACTTCATATATTTTTAATGTAATAACCTAGCTAAAGAACAATAAAAAATAAATTAATAACGATTTGTTTAAGAGGTGTCCAAAAAATTCGAATAACTCGTGAACCAATCCTACCCAATTTTTATGGGTTAAGTTAGTTTGGTTCTACCAGGATGATTGGTTAATTTTTGAGTTGGTTCTTAGGTTGACAAGTTTTAAAACCAACCCAATTCGAAATCCATAGGTATATATATAATTATGTATATTTATTTATAAAAACTAAATTTATTAGTTACTTTTGAAAGGGAGAACAGTGAAGTGTCCATGAGACAAAAGGAGTCCTAACTACTAATCATATTTTTTCTTTATTTTTTTTGATGACAAAGATCAAAGAGAACTAATTCAAAATACAATCTTTAGAAGCCAAAATTCTGATGTGAGCTGGAAGCGTGGTCGTCCAAATTGTTCTATCTTCTACAAAGAGTGCCAATCTTGACAGAGCATGAGCAACACTGTTTCCTTGCCGCTTGATATAGGAGCTGGTGAAATTGGGAATAGAGCGGATGAGTTCACGACCTTCGTCAATAAGATTGCCGATATTGGATAGATCTTCCTCTTCCGCAATAAAAGCATTAATCACCATGAGGGAGTCTCCTTCCAGATGAACATTTTGCATCCCTCTTTCCACCACAAAACGTAAGGTAAAGATAGCCCCCGCAACTTCCTCATGGTCAGCATCCGAAGTGTTTTTAAGTTGCAGGATTCCCGCGGCCAAGGGCTCACCTAGTTCATCCCTGGCTATGAACCCTAGCCCAGCTCTACCCTCTTTGCACCGCGCCCCATCAAAATTTATCTTTACAAAATTCTTTGCCGGTCGTGTCCAATGTACCACATGAGGAATTGATGAGTAACTAACATTTCTGGGACATGTCGCTATGTGGAAGTCTGTCAAAAATTTCCCTGCTGTGTTGATTATATCCTCCATTGTTTTCATCCGGTCCGTCGTGTTGCCCATCAGTCTAGAATTTCTTTTCATCCAAAGCCTCCAGTTAATCATACAGAACAGGTCAAAGACATTTCTATCCGGATTCTTTTGCACCATCTCAGCCCATGTCCGAAAATCCCCCCTTCCTTTTAAATGGTGCCAATCCTCCACGTTGTAGACCCTACTCCACACCTGATTAGCAAGAGAGCAGTCTCACAGACAATGAATTATCGATTCTATCTGTTGTCCACACCAAACACAGGAGGGATCTTGAATAATATTCTTTCCTGAAAAGCTGCAGTCTCACCGGTAGAATGTTCATGCAAGCTGCCCACATGAAAATTTTCACTTTATTCGAAATTCTGGCTGCCCAAATCCCATTCCAAAATCCTGATACCGCTAATGAGTCTAAACACCCTGCTTTTTCATTTGTTGCTTCAGTCGCAACATAGTAACCTGATCGGACAGTGTATCTTCCATGTGTCGTGTAGTGCCAAATGAGTCTGTCTTGCCTCCTATGCGACCCCATAGGTATTGCACTAATCATGTCGCTCTCGAAGGGAAGGAACAGCTGGCATAGTAGGGCTCTATTCCAGTCATTCCCAGCACCTTGAATAAGATCCGCCACTTTGAGGTCTGGCTCGTTGAGTCTCATAGGGCTGATGACTTTGAAGTTGGGTCCCCTGGGTATCCATTTGTCCTTCCACACCCATATCGGGTTGCCATTGCCTACACGCCATCTGATTTCCCTGCTCAAAATCTCATTTCCCTCAATGATACTCCTCCAAGTGTAAGAGGAGTTGGACGCAGCTCTTGCTTCTAAGAATGTCGTTGTGGGGTAATATTTTGCTTTCAAGAAATGCCCCATAAGAGAATTGGGGTTGGTGAGGAGTCGCCATCCCTATTTGGCCAACATAGCCAGATTAAACCTCTCCAAGTTTCTGAAACTAAGGCCTCCTTTAGATTTTCTAATACAAAGGTCGCTCCATCTCTTCCAGTGGATTTTCCTTCCCTTCTCTGATCCACCCCACCAATACCTTGCAATTACAGAAGATATCTCCTCACAGAGGCCCAAAGGAAGTTTAAAGATAGACATAGAGTAGGTTGGGATGGCCTGTGCCACAGCTTTGATAAGAATTTCCTTCCCTGCCTGAGAGCAGCTTCTCCCTCCATCCCTGGATAACAGCCCAGATCCTGTCTTTGATATGTCTGAAGATCTCCTTCTTGGACCGAACAACCATTGACGGTACTCTGAGATACTTTCCTTGTTCCTCCACAACATCAACACCCATCACGACATTAATATATGAGATACAGCTAGCTGGGGTGTTCTTACTAAAGGAGATGGAAGATTTGCTGAGGTTGACCTGTTGGCCAGAGGTTTCTTCATACCTCTTTAGGATGTCCCGAATGGCTTGCGCTTCAGTTAGAGATGCCTTGCATAACAGTAAACTATCGTCAGCGAAGAATATATGAGATATTCGTGGGCCGTGCCTGCATATCCTTATACTCTGAATTACACCATCCGTTTCAGCACTCCGTAACAGGGCTAAGAGACTTTCCGCACAAATTAGAAAAAGGTAGGGAGATAAAGGGTCGCTCTGTCGTATTCCCTTAGATGGCTTGATAGACGTGAAAGGTTGTCCATTCACCAAAATTCTGTATTGAACAGACGTAATGCAGCTCATTATTAGCTGGACAAACCCCCCAGTGAAGCCCAACGAAAGCATCATTTCCTCGAGGAAAGACCACTCAACTCGGTCATAAGCCTTGCTCATGTCTAGCTTCATTGCTATAATACCCTCTTTTCCAGTCCGTTTAGTCTTCAGGTGATGGAAGAGTTCGAAGGCAATCAAGATATTATTAGTAATGACCCTACCTGAGATAAAGGCACTCTGAACTTCATGGATAACATCCGGCAGAGCCGTCTTTAGCCTATTAGCTATGGTTTTGGCCACTAATTTATAAATAACATCACACAGCGAGATGGGCCCGAATTCTGTTGATTTTCTCGGGCATTTGACCTTTGGGATTAACACAATAAAGGTCTCATTGATAGGCTCTAGAGATACAGAGGAGTTGAGAATGCTAAGAACAGCTTTTGTTACATCGTCCCCCATAATATGCCAGTACCTTTGATAGAAGGCTGTAGGCTTTTCGTCCGGCCCGGGGCTTTTGTTGGTGCCATATGATCCAGAGCCCTTTTCACTTCTATCACATCATAGGGGCGTAAAAGATTGCTGTTCATTTCCACTGACACACCTTCCTTAGAACCACATCACCCCACTGATCTCCGACATAGGGGATGGATGATCTGAAGATATCTGTGAAGTAATCAATCAAGACCCTGTGAATGGCTTGTGAGTCTGTGTGCCAATTCCCATTTCCATCCTCAATGCCTGAGATACGGTTCCTTGTCTTTCTAATGGAAGCTTTGGCATGGAAGAAGCCCGTGTTTCTATCCCCCGGTTGGAGCCAATCCATTCTACTGCGATGTTTCCACATTTCCTTCTCGTGATCTACCAGATCATCCAATTGTTTTGTCAAGTTTGCCTCCAATTCCACACTATCTGCTGTAGGGGAGTGGGTATTTAGTCTGCTTATCTGTTTAGTTAATCGCTTAATTAACCTCTGGACATGCCCAAAAGATTGTTTATTCCATTCCACCAAGGAGTCCTTGGTGTTTTCAATTCTTGCCTTTATATCATTCAATCCCATGGTAGCCGTCGTCGAATTTCATGTGTGGTTGATGATAGTCTCGCATTCCTCTATCTTCATCCACATTTTCTCAAATCTGTAGAGCTTATATATGGGGTGTCCTCCACTGCTACGCCCATTAGCCATACAATAGACTATGATTGGTGCATGGTCCGAGCAATGACTTGCCAAAGTCTGAGACAAGGCCTCTGGGAATAAACTCCCCCAGTCACATGTGATCAACCCTCTATCAAGCTTCCCACGAACGAGGTCTCATCCTTTTCTTCCATTGCTCCAAGTAAATGAGCAATCGAACGGTCCAAAGCCTATCAAATTACACTCTTCAGTAGTGCGTCTGAAGGCCTCAATTTGCCAGTTTGCCCTCTTCTCTGCCCCAAAATGCTCATCCCTATGTAAGACCTCATTAAAGTCCCCAATACACAGCCACGAAAATGCTACTAAGTCAGCAGGTCTTCTAAGGAGCTCCCATGAATGCTTTCTCAGATATGTTTGAGGATTCCCGTAAAATCCAGTGAGTCGCCATGGTCTGCTAGAATCGTCCCTTCTGACAATCGCATCAATACGTCCCACTGAGTAGTTCCTGATATCAACCTCACAATTCCGCCATAGGAGTCCCAGCCCCCCTGATAAGCCATCCCTCTCCACCCAGAAAGCACTGCTCATACTCAATCGGGTTCTCGTTACATCCCACTTACACCTTGGCAATTTAGTCTCAATGACAAACACAATGTTGGGGTCTTCGACCTTAAACAGAGATTGAAGGCAACGAACTGTCCGGAGGTTTCCAAGCCCCCAGCAGTTCTAACTTAAGATTTTCATAATGCTCGGTGGAACTAGGAGGCAGCCACCATCGATTCAACAGTTTGAAGAAATTGTTTAGAAAAAGTTCCATGCCTTGATTTCTTGTAGCTCACCTCAGAGGGATATGTTGTGTTTGGCTCAGTGAGTTGCACACACCCTTTGCGTTTCTTGTTCTGCGGCTGGTCAGGGGGCGTGGGGTTCCCCCTGTTGTTCTGGCCATCTTCTTCCAGGACCTAACCTTGGGTCGGGGTCCCTCTAAACCGGGTTTGTGGGTCCCAGAACGTAATGTTGGAGACCCGGTCATCTTTGATAAGTGGGCAGCATCATCCCCCGTACGCGGGTCATTAAAGCATGGGTCAGACTCCATGGGTCCCTATGATATTTCCATATTCCTGGAATTGGTATTCCTGGTGTTAACAGTCAAGCGGTGCCCCTCCATTTGGGTAGTTTCCGAATCAGCCAGAAGATTATGCGAGAATTGAGGGAGCGTAGGTGGACACCGGGTCCCGTCCATAACCTCTCCTTGATCAGAGATAATTTCCATAAGACAAGATTTACTATTGCAGGAATTGCCTTCCATACGGAGCCCTTGCACTTGCGAGTCTGCTATAACAGTCAGCAAATTGCGCTTAGTTTGGGGGAGTGTAAAAAGGCTCACATTCCCGTTCAAATTCACTCCACGATCTGAGGTAATTTGACGCTCTAATCTAGCCGGTAATAGGCAGGTTTCCATATTCGGTGGAGCGCCAGTCATCTGAAGATTCCCCGGAGATTCTGTCGCCAGCACAGTTGACTGCACTAGGGGAGAGACGGAGACTCTCGGCGCCGGACCATCCCTGAGAGTTGGTTTGAGTCCAGTGGCCGGGGAACTAGAAACCTCAGCCCCTTCACTGCCACCACCCTCTTCGAAACCCTTCTCATGCCCTTGATCTTCCTTGGGGAAGTCGCCTCAGTGTTCGTCACCACTACTTCGGTGCTGTTTGGCCGTTGCTCTAAACTTTGAGGGAATGGCACCCCCAAATCACAGCCAGGGGCCATACTGTCCTTGCTGATGGTTGTTGTCGCCTTGGTTGAGCATCTTTGCATCACAATCTCTCTCGTTATGACCCATCACCTCACAGTAGTAGCATAGTAGATGAAGTCTCTCATACTTGAAGCTTGCCCATTTGGATTCTCCATCCCCAACAGTAATTTTAACTCCTCTTCGTATTGGCTGCCTCACATCTATATTCACCCGAATCCGAAGATGGGGACCCCAAGCAAGGCCATCTTCCCCGAACTCTATGTATTCGAAGATGTCGCACTTTTCTCCAATGATTCTCCCCACATTTTTGTTCATGCATGCAAGTGGAAGCTCGTACACACGAATCCAGAAAGAGGCCCTATGTGGATTGATTTCGGAGGCTTGCAGGCTGCCATTGTAGTCCTCTAAAAGCAACAGATGATTGTCGAAATTCCACGAGCCATTGTTGAGTACTCGTTGCTTATCCACCAGATGGCTAAACTGAAATAAGAAAAGGTTCTCATTCAGTGCCTTACACGTCGCACCTCCCGATAGATTCCAGGCTTTGATCATCCTATATCTCATGGCATCAAAGTTGAAAGACTTTCGAGTTAAGAGTTTCCCAACCACGCATAATTTCCCTTTCTCCTCGTTGGGCTTTGTGAGACTCGCATCCAGCCTAACTTCATCCTCTTCAGCATTTGTGAGGGTTAGTCGTTTTTGAAAGTCCAGAAGCGTTTCTTCCATTGTTGCCTCCCCACAACTTTGAAACTCCCATCAACCGGAAGAGACTAATCCTGCCAGGCAAAAAACCAGCAATGGAGACCCCTAGAGGAGAGGGAGAGACTAATCCTGCCAGACAAATCCTTCAATTCTTCATCTTTGATAGTTTAATTATTTGCAAATCTGAAAACTACTACTACCTTAATCGATTTTCTTTATCTTTCTTTCTTCATGTAAATGTCAATTCAGACTTTGGAAACTAATCCAGCGATATTGATGTTTTTAATGATGATGCTAAATTTTATAAAAAATTATCAAAAAAAAAATGATGATGCTAAGTTTGGAGCTGAAGTTGAAGCAATAATGTTTTTATTTTTTTGCAAGTTGAAGTAATTCATATTGGTGTTTTTGCAATGCAGCTGAAGCAAATTTTTTTATTTGAAATGATTATAGAATCGTGGCTCAACCTAAATCAACCCGAATTAAAATAGGTTAGATTTGGTTGGCTTCAAAGTATGAATAGTTTAGTTCTGAATCTATTTTTTTATAGTCGATCTTGATCGGTTCGGTTCTGGATTAAAATTCAACTCGACCCAGATCGACTTATGTCCACTCCTAATTTGTTTATTACTGTCATTTTTATAATTTCAAAATAAGAGATGGATACTAACTCAACTAGACTTATTAAACTAATATTGCATATCCTATTTAAAATTTAGGTATCCAATATATGTATTTCACAAAATTTAAAAACGGTCCATTTAAAGATCAAAATATAATAATGATCCAAGTCTAAAATATTTGGTCATGAAATTTTAATAGTCAAATGACAAAAATACCAAATTATTTGTTAAAAAATACAATGTAACAACAAAATTATAGTAGTAATTCAAACCTAAAATATTTTATTGTGAAATTGTAATAGTCAAGCAAAAAATTCTAAAAAACCTTCTAAAAATTATAAAATTATGTATCAGACAGAGGAAACTAAAACAATGGCTTCATGAGGTCCTTAAAAAAATTTAGAGGGCCTAAAATAATAACTTCACAGAATTGCGCCCAGGGCCTGACGCCAACAACAAGGGTTGTAGACCTTCGATGTAAATTTTTTCAATGTCGATTAATACATATGGATTAATACATAAAGTGTCATTAATATTGATAAGATATAAATGTAAATATTTTTTGACGTCTATTGGCCAATCGATTAATACATAAGCATGTCATTAATATTGATAAGACATAAATGTAAATATTTCTCAATGCCTATTTGATTAATATCAATTAATACATAAATGTGTCATTAATATTGGTAAGACATAAACGTATCACCAGAGAAAAGCTTCAATACGTTCTTTGTTCTTTATTTTTGACGTGTATGAAATGCACTTCATATATTTTAGAAGAGAAATAATCTACATGCATTTCATGGTATAGTGCATAATATACTGCATGTATATGCAGCATTCTGAATAAGTGTTATGATTCAGTTATTTTATTTGTTTATAGTAATTTTTGATTGTTACATATACATGCAGTGTATTGTGCATTGTACTATGTGGTGCTTGTAATATTTTTTATCTTAAAAAATAAGTTCATAATTAAACCAAAAAAAATTAATAATTAAAAAATGGCACATTTTTCATAAATCACTGACTACAAAAATTCATAAATTAAACCAGACATAAAATTCATAATAAAAAGTAACATAATTCATAATTTCCAAATTTGATTTCAAGTATTTCATAACTTTAATAACAAATATCCATTGTTTTAATTACAAATCTCATGAGACTATATTATACAGACCATAGCCCAAAGCAATAAAGCAATTGCCTTCGGCCCCCAAATTCCTTTTAAAATCTAAGGCCCCAAATATTTACTAAAATTTTATTTAAAATTTTTATGCATTGTATCATGTAGTGTTCGTAATATTTCTCATCTTAGAATATAAATTCATAACTAAACCAAGGAAAATTCATAATTAAAAAATGACACAATTTTCATAAATCACCAACTACAAAAATTCATAAATTAAACTATGCATAAATTTCATAATAAAAGTAACATAATTCATAATTCTCAACTTTGATTTCGAGTATTTCATAGCTTTAATAAAAAAATTATTCATAATTTTAATTACAAATCTCATAAGAGCATATTATACCGACCATTGTCCAAAGCAATAAAGCAATTTCTTTTGGCCCCCCAAATTCCTTCCAAAATTTAAGGCCCCAAATCTTTAATAAAATTTTATTTAAAAATTCTATATGTTGGTTTTTAAAAATTTAAATTTTATTTAAATTTCTTGGATTGAGCTTGAACCCAGTAGGTCGGACGTGCTTAGACATATGCTTAAACTGAGTATCGAGTTAATAGGTAAAATAGTCACCTTAATTGCTATCACCACTATTACCGCCGCCGCCATCACCGCTACTATGTTAATTCCCACCACAAATTCCTTTTCCTGCCATTAATACTAATAATAATACAACTACTAATATCATCATTTTCAAAGTAATAACTAAATACAGAAAAATATTTTGTACAATTTTTTTTCATAAAATATTAACATTTTAAATTTTCTGAAATAAACGGATTGTTAGGGTTTTTATTATTTTATTTTATTCTTTTATAAAGATCCATTTTGAGCTCTAGGGCTCATTGTGTGATCACTCGGTTAATTTTCGCTCTTGCATTGGTCTGGTTGGGATTTTTAAAAACCTTCATTTTTAGAGTTGCAACTTTTTTTAGAAAAAAGAGGGTAAAAAATAGATATACAGGATAATTGGTTTAGAATGGTTTTTTTTATTTTTTTTCGAAATATCTAATACGTTCTTACTTTATACTTTAAAAATATGGTGTTTAAGATAAATTTTTTTAGCTTTTATAATTTGTAGGAATACAGTAGACTTTTTATTTAGGGTCTAATTGTCATTTCATTAAAAAGTTAAATTATATGAGATACGAATATGTTTTTTTCTTGGAAAAAAAGTAAAAAAAATAGATTTTTTGTTTGAAATGCTAAATAATATAGCTTAAAAGTTAACTTTTAAACAAAAACTAATTTTTTAGAGAGCCCATACAAAGCTGTGGAATTATATAAACTTCTTGTGTGATTGATTCCCTTATTTTCTGTTCTTTCTTTATTTGTTTTGTCATAATAATGATGCAAAGCAGAGGGCAACAAATATATTATTGATCATCCATATTGATGGTGTTTGTCAAAGAAAAAATCAGATGTTTTATTTTTATTTTTTCTTTTTTAGTGATTTTCTTCAATTTTAGCCCAAGATGTTATATTTTTTAGACATCTTTTCTCACAAAAAATTTAAAAATTAAAAGTTTTAAACAAAAAAAATGAGAAAAATTCACAAAAAATAAAAATAAGTTTTTTCAACTGAAGTACAATATATTTTTATTTTTAGTGATTTTTTTAACATTGATCAAGTTTTTTATTTTTTAAATTACTCGTGATCACAAGATGAATAAAAAAAAGTAAAAACGGTTAAATACAAATATAAAAAAAAAGTATTTAAAAATACAAAAATAAAACTAGTTGAGAGAAATTCTAATTCCTAAAATCCGTGTTTTCACTTAATCCCAGTGAGGAAATCAATCGTGGCATAATGTAAAATTTGATATTGAGATTTGATGGTTGCTCATTTATTCGAAATCTTTTAAGCGTTATTAATATATTTGAGTTAATTGAATATATATATATATATATATATATATATATATATAAAATTAGGAATGAGATATGAAAAGCCAATGTTGTTATAGCCGCCCCACAGTTTATTGAGAATGCAAAACAATTCATAGAGCAATGGGAATAGACACTCTGATGAAGAAATTTTTAATCAAAACATTGACCCAAAAGTCATACTCCTATTTAGGCCGTGTTATCCTTTGCTCTTTCTATTGGCCTAAAACCAAAGTTCATGTGTGCTTTCCCTTGTTTTAGTGCTTATCAAGATTGGATGTTGGTAATTTTTCTAAGTTTAGTTTTTTTTTACTTTTTGTTTTTTTTTCCTTCTTTTCTAATTTCTTTGTTTTTTTTTATTGGTTTAAATCTTTAATTTTTTTTCTTCATAATAAAATAAATGTAAAAGTATCGTTAGTTTAATAAATAAATTCACTAAAGATTAAAAAAATATTATAAAAACTTTAAATTGCCTTTTTCAAATGATTTTTTTATTTATTTATTAATAATTTTTATTACTCATTTTATTTAAGATTAAAAATTAAAAAATTTAAAAAATATGTATGAAAAATTTCTCATACTATATATATATAATTTGTTATACTAGAATTTGAAATAGTTCTTATTTCTTCAAATGACAAAATTAAAAAAAATATGTATGAAATTTTTTTTATAAATCATTATATGACGATATTTTTATATACATACGTGATGTGAAAAACTTTTTATATATTATTATATAAAAAAATTTCATACTTAAATTTTAAAATACATGAAATTTTTTTCATATATCACTATATGAGAAATTCTCATATACATAAGTGCTCTAAGTAATTTTTCATACTCATATTGTAAAGTATTAGATACATTTGTTAATAATATTTTTTTTATTAATTCAAGATTTTTTAAAATTTTTACAGTATTAGGTTTAATGATGAACTTAAATGGTTGGCGTGTGTGTCAATATATATATACTAGTAAGAATATTTTTACTGTTTTTAACACTGAGAATATTTTTACTATTTTAACATTGAAAATGTTTTTAATATTTTTTACTAGTGGTAACATCTTCTTTTTTCACTGTCTCCTCAATTAAAAACGACTCCTTTCTTATATTGTATTGTTATATGATATACACACACACACACCAGTGAGAATGTTCTCATTATTTTTGACACTGAGAATGTTCTCAGTATTCATTACTTCGGATGCAATTAATTTATTATTTCGATATTTTTTTAATATATTTTTATGATTGAAACTATTTATTAAGTAGATTGTTTTTACAAAATTTAAATTAATCAGACATTAATTGCTTTGTGAGTAGATTACATTTACTGAAATATAAATGAATGATAATATAATTTTACAAAAATAGTGATAAACAAATATAATCAGATCGTGTAGTTAAAAATATTTAATTAACTTAATTTTTTATGTTAATAAACAAGTAAACTTTCACTTTAAGTTAATATCACTATATGATAATCTCCTTATGTGTATGTGTGCTATAAGAAAATTTTAACTTCTCATGCTCTATTTCAAAATATATAAGAAATTTATTATATATCAATATATAAGAATATTCTCAATATGAAAAATTTCTCATATTTAAATATCAAAATGTATATGAGAATATTCTCATTTATATATTAAAAATTATAATATTTTATAATTTATAAATTAAAAATTAAAAACAATAGAATTTTCGTATATAATATTCAATTTTAAAAAAAATAATCATACAAATATATAAAGAGTTATTATATTTTTAAATCTATAATTTAAAATATAAAAATTTAAAAGTAATCATAATTTTATAATTAAAATTATTAAAATAAATATAATTAGATTATATGGTTACAAATCTCCAATTAACTTAATTTTTTTATGTAAATAATATAAAATAAACTATTCTGATTATAAAAATATGTTAAAAAACAAATAATTTAATAGACCACAACATAGTTCATGTTTTAATATACTTTATTTTATAATTTTTTATATTAATTGCCCTCAAAAGATGTATTTGGTAGTTTTTTTTGGGAGCCCTTTTCGAATGAGTAGTATTTTCCTTAATTAACACATGTACAACATGCGTTCATATGTTTGAGGGAATAACTCACTCTATACAGTGTTCCTACATAAGGGGATTTGACCCAATAAAAGTCGAATGTTTTAAATGTATTTTTTTCTTAACAAACAAAAAAATTAGCAATATTTTAGATATACTAAACACAAAATGTTGAACAGATTGTGTAAGCATACTGTTTGGTCTAAAAAGCCTAATGAGTTCTTTTATAAAAAGAATATTGTATTTTTTGAATTTTTTATATTTTAATTTATATTTTTTACCTCTTCAATTTAGACCAAAACTGAAAAAATAAAACACTAAAAGTAAAAATAAAAAGTCATAAAAGTCAAAAAGCCTACTAAATTAATTTTTTTTGGGTCTTATCTAAATTTGTTTTCGTTACAATCCGTTACTTTTCTAATTCTAAATGACGACATAAATTTTAAAAAGACATTTACTTCAATTAATACAAATATGTTTTATTAAATAAAAAAAAATCGTATAAAAAACTAGAGCATTAAGCTTGAAAATGTTTTCTTACATTCATCAGGAATTGACGGTAATACCCTCCGTAGAGAGCTTCTCCGAAAGCGAGACGCAATTCGCTGGATGCTCCACAGCCGAGTGAACCGACCTTTTCGTTAACTGTATCTGGGTTGTCTTCCCATGGCCTCTCCTTCTCCGAAGTCCCTAACTTCCATCTCTCACCCTCTTTCCCCTCCTATTTATCTCCAAAAAATCTCTTTCTCTTCCATACAAAACCCAACATTCTCCATCCGAATTTTTCCATCTTCCCATTTTTCCATATTTCTATCTTCTTCAATGGCATCCAATACCCAATCTTATTTCGAAGATTTGTTGCCCATCATGGCCGAAAAATTGGGCGGCGACGGCTTGATCGGAGAGCTGTGTAACGGATTTCGGTTGTTGATGGACGGCGATAAAGGGGCCATCACTTTCGACAGCCTCAAGAGAAACGCTGCGCTGTTAGGGTTGCAGGACTTGACGGACGACGATCTGAAGAGTATGGTGAAAGAAGGGGATTTCGACGGCGACGGCGCGCTCAACCAAATGGAGTTCTGCGTTCTCATGTTCAGATTGAGCCCCGAGTTGATGGATCAGTCTCGGATTTTGTTGGAGGAAGCCCTTCAGCGGGAATTGAATGATTTTTACTGATTCTAATTTCCTTTTTCTTTTTTCTCTTTTTTTTTTCTTATATGAATCATTATCTTCTTGATTGTTGCTCATGGATTGAGATATACATAGAGAGAGTTTAAAGAAGAAGAAATTTATTGAGAATTTTGTATGGAATTTACTTCGCATTTTAACATTGCTTGATCCACACAACGCCAGTACGAAGATAAATAAATGAATAATCGGTTAGTTGATCCCAATTGATAGAACGATTCATCGGGGAGTTTGGCCAAGCATTTTGCTCCATTTTTGACTTTTGGTTTATAATTTTAATAATAAATTATAATTTTTGTTCAAATACTAAATTACAAGTTAAAATTATTTTTTATTTTATTTTAATTATAATCTAATATATTTATTAAATATTTATAAATTTTATTATAAATAATATTTTATAAGTTATTAATTTTAGTAACGTCAAATACTCACGTGTTTATATTGGAGATTAAAGTACAATCTCAATAATTTTATTCATAAGTTATCATCGGATAAGGTACAAATTACACTAAAAGTGAAAATGAAGATAGAAACAATAATCACACAATCGAGACACGTGACTTTATATGATTTGACTTTGACTATAAATTTAAAATAATACAAGAAATGTGTTTTTAGGGAGAGGAAATACAAAAATTTAGGTCAAAACTTAATGACAATCGCAACCATAATAGCTAATTAAAGTCGTAATTTTGAACAGACTGTTCAAGTGGTTTATGACCATTTGATCGGTCAAATACCACTCTCGATTTTTCTTGCAAACCACTCGAGTGATCTCAGACTGCTTGATCCGTTTGTTCTTAGAATGGATTTTTTTTACTATCTCCAACATTCTCTCATTTAAGGTAAATTCATTTCAAATTTTTAAATATATCCAAAGAACGCTGTCGTCTCGAAACAATTAAGGAAACCTAAAAAACGGTGTGAGCCACCCTTTTATCTTTTATACTTAAAGACCAACTGAAATTGAGCACAATTTCAGTTTGTCAATGTTGACCCCTTTACTTAATATATTGACTGAGTTTTTTACTTCACAAATCTTCTCAAACTTCAACTGTTCACTGTTAAGAATAGAGTGTATGAAATGACACTTAATTGTATTTGCTTCGTATTAGAGTAAAATGTCGAATTTTTAACAAAAAAAATAATGCTCTAGCTATCACTGTAGAAAGAATACCTTTGTCAAAACTTTAGTGGCATGGTGATTGAATGGTGACCGTCGTCTCTCTCTATTTTGAGTAGTGACTCACTATCTTGAGTAGCCGTTGCTATGGTGTTACTGAAATAAAATAGTTGTTTATCTATTTAACCTAATGAGAAACAACACCGTTGATGTGCGAAGTTCACACATCAATAGTGTTGTTTTCTACGGTGAAAAAATAAAAAAAATTTAGTTTAAAACCATCGTCAATCTTGTGCATGGCTGGGCATAGACCTTAAACCCATTCACCATTTCACCTTATAATTGGACTATCATTCACACCAAGTCACCAACTCTCAAATTCAGAGTCGGCCTTTTTTACCTACATCAAGATCATCTTTCTTCTTTTTGTTTTATATATTTATTTTAACGATTCAAAATATTCATATGGTAAATTTTGTTAAAAACATTATTAAAGTAAAAAATAAAATTAATTAGAAATAAACAACCCATGATTGAATCTCATGATGAATTCTTAAAAAAAGCATAGTTAGCTCTCAAAATTATAAATATCCTTCATCTTCTAATGATAAATATCTTCCAACTAAATAGTTGTCGATATTTAATCAACTTAACTTTTTTAAAAACGTAATTTTTTCATTAAGTTCTATAACATGAACGGTTTAAATCATATAAATAAACTTTTATAATTATTATAAGATAAAAATAGAAATTTCTATTTTTTTCCAAAAATATTGAATAGCAAGATCCTTATTACCTTGGCAAAACTCTTATTTGCGATTATTAAAAATATTGAATCTGTACCCAAAGTCATATGCGTGACAATATATGAGGTTTTATCTCCATTAATAAACAACGGAACTTATTATTTACAGATTAGTGGAGATATATTTAAGCTGCTTCAAAGGCCAAACTCCCAAATATGTATTAAAAAAACAAAACCTCTCATAATTATTTGCATGGTTGCCCCATTTTCCTGCCAAGGCTATGGAGTTCAATAGTCATATCTACTCCATTGACCACAACTGAATTGAAGAATTCAACTATGAATACACCTTCGCTCCCTCGCGCTTCGGATCATCAACGATTCTCAATTTGCTGAAGAGCTGAGAGTTGGGAGCTGAGTGCTGGGAGCGTGTCCGCGAGGGAATACGAACGAAGTGAACCTTTTGAGGATTCAATCGATGGCCTCCAGAGTCTACATAGTGTGAGAACCAATCAATCCGTTTCTTTATCTACTTTCTCGATCTAATTGCGCAAGTTTAACGATCATTAATATATGTTCTTATTTCCATTTGTTTTGTTTTGATTACTTCTCGCTATCGATTAATTCTAGTTTTTTTTGCTCAACGGTTTTTAATTTCTGTATCAATCGAACTTTGTGGTTTTTTTGATTCGCTATCTGTTCGGTATATTTTGACCTCTACGTTAGGATTGATTATCCGAGTTATCAACAGCGACGTCTTGCCAAGTTACCATTGATGTCTGATTTTTTTTTTTTTTTTCCATTCTCTGTTTCTTGTATTGAAGATCGTTTACGGGTAGCAGTAATTGGCCAATTTCTGGGAAGAAGCTCCTCTCCATGCTCTATTCCTGCATACCCCTCAGGATTATATTTTGTGAGTTCGAGGTAACCTACAACAATGATCCAAACCATTCACCTCATAGACTTCGTCAGAAGATTATCTATGCAAAAATTCAACTTGATGGGATATCGATAGATACATGATCAAATGATTTTTGTTTGACAAAACCGTCAATTTTAAGTGAAAAATTGTCCATTTTGTAAAATAAAACGTAATTTGTTAAAGTACTTATCGATGTCCGATCAATCTGAATTCTTGAATGAATGATCTTTACTGCGCGGAATATGCTATGAATGGTTTAGATTATCATTGGGAGTCCACCTTTGGCTGAAGATGATCCTGAATTTAGGATTTCATTGTTTTTGGATATCTTAATCAAATTTTGTCGACATTCTTTTTTTCTCGTCTCTGTCACAAATGAAATACAAAATTAAGTCTTCCCTTATACAGATGTATTAGTTCATAATGTGTATTTGGTGGTAGAAGGCTATCTTGTTTGCCTTCATTATATTCAATATTGGAATTTTTTCTCTGGGCTAAGTCAGAAAGTTTGAATCCTTGCTAAAAAGGATCCATTGATCTTTAGGCTTATTAGTGTTCCAGGGTTGCAGAACTCTGCCCAAAGCGAAATTATTGAGCCAAATCTATATGAAATAACCCAAGGTTCAATTCTTTAGAACTCTTTGTAACTGTTTATTTACTTCAGTTTGGCATCGCAACTGTGGAATCAAGTGATCCTTTTTCACTGTGCGTGACTTGCGAATTTGTAACCCGTTTAATTTAGGATTCAATATCACAAATTTTGAGTAAATGTAGCATCACAGGTGTTTGTGACTGTCATTCCCTCTGGCTGGTGCGGCTCTTAGGAACTGAGATAAAACAAAACAAAGAAAAAAAAAAAGATAAATAAAATGCATACAAGCAAGTTAAAACTGTGAATGACGGGTGTTTTACTAAATAAAAAAAAGGGTAAATTACAGTCACCTCTCCTAGGTTTGTCAAAACATTAATCACTTTTTCTGTAATTTTAAAAATGTCACAAAATTTTCATTAGGTTTAATTTTTAAATTAATTAAATCCAACCGTCAATATTTCCGTTAACATTAATGGAAAAACTATTTAAAAATAAAAAAATTTATTTTCTAATTATTTTGGGTTTGAAAAACATTTTATTATTATAATTAGAAAATATTTTTTATTTTATTTTTATTTTTATTAAAAAATAGGTTTAATAAAAAATAAAAAATATTTTCTAATTATAATAAAATGTTTCAAATACAAAAAATAATTAGAAAACAGTTTTTTTTTTCTAAAAAACAGTAACACTGTTTTTTTAATAAAAAATAAAAGTAAAATAAAAAATATTTTCTAATTATAATAATAAAATGTTTCAAACTCAAAAATAATTAAAAAATAATTTATTATTATTTTTTTATTTTTAAACAATTTTTCTGTTAAAGTTAACGGAAATATTAACGGTTGAACTTAATTAATTTAAAAATTAAACTTAAAAGGAGGTTTGTAACATTTTCAAAACCACATGGGAGGTGGTTGATGTTTTGGCAAATTTCAAGGGAGGTTAGTGTAATTTACCTTAAAAAAAAAAGCTGTGGCGATCATAGTTTGCCACTGAATAATAATAAAATTTATATGAGGTGTGTTTTAATTTTTTTTCTTTAGGCATTTTCAGTTTATAATGAAAGTTGCCAGTGTTCTTTTTTCTTTTCTTTTCACTTACAAAAAAAAAGCCCCATTGCTTGGTCCAAATGTGAAAGCTGATCAGGTAATAATGCAGGTTTAGTTTAGGCAGCCACATCCCTCAAATTAAGCCAAAAGTTATGTCAGGACCTAATCCACCCCTTCCAGCACCCAAGGTTGACTGCCCCAGCAGTGGATAATAGCCTTCCCCACTTAGAAAAATAACCTTAAAGTATATTCTATTTCATCATAAATAAGTGAAGATTCCTATAAAGTTCCGCTTTATATCTAAACAAATGTTGGAATGTGGAAACAACTTTAGCAAATAGTTTTTTAAAGGAAACAATAGAAAAATTAGTCCGGTAGTGTTGCTGAGAACGAGTTAGACTGCAAATGACGCATCTAAAAGTTAGCTTCTGAAAATACAAAAATGAAGACCAAACTTTGTAACTTATCGAAGCATTAGGTAAGAAGTTTGGACCGGAGATAAGGAATACTTTTACAATTTTTTTAACAATAATTTCTTACATTTTAAGCTTCCCACAATGCGGTGCCTGCTTGCTCATATCCTTCGTACAAGTCTTTGATACTCTTTATTTATTTCAGTATTCAATCATGAAATTTCAGAGTTCTCAATATAGTTGATCAATGAGAAGGTTTATGTCAGATATTATTTAATGCCACATAAACTGCTGGTAATAAGTTTTCTACAAATATGGGTTTGTGCAAATTTGATGCTTTAGGATATTACCCTTTTTGGAATCACAATTTGGAAGGTCGGTTTGTCACATACCGTTGAATTGATGAGGAGAGTGTTGAAATATTAGATTGATTAGATTGATTTTATTTTGATTTGATTTTCTTTATTGTTTATTCTTATTCGCCTATAAATAAGCTATATATTGTACAGTTTCTATAGACAGAAAATATACAATTATTTTTCTCTTCTCAATTTCTTCATGGTATCAAAGCATACGTTCTTGTAGCTTGTAGTATTTTTTCCGGCGTCGTGGCGGTGATGGGCACCACCGGCCACATCACCGCGACGACATAGGTTGTCGCCACCTCCGCGCCAATCTCCATCGTCTGGTCCGTCGTCCGCTGCTTCGACAACCCGCAGGCATACAAGCACTTCGTCAAGAGCTGCCACGTCATCAACGGCGACGGCAGAGTCGGCATCGTTCAGGAAGTCCACATCATCTCCGGCCTCCCCGCCGCGAACAGCACCGAGCGCCTCGAGATCCTCAACGACAAGCGCCACGTCATCAGCTTCAGCGTCGTCGACGGAGACCACCAGCTCGCGAATTACCGGTCGGTGACGACGCTCCATCCGACCCCCGACCCCCGACGGCCACGGCACGGTCGTCATCGAGTCCTACATCGTTGATACGCCGGCCGGTAACACTAAGGAAGAGACATGCGTGTTCGTCGACATGATCGTCCGATGCAACCTCCAATTGCTCGCCCAGATCGTCGAGAACTCGGCCAGAAGAAATTCCTCGTGACTAGTCCGCACTGTATTCAACCATATTTGTTGCTAAAAACGACGACGTTGTGGCGTGGCCATCGCCGTTGCTGAACTTGCCCTTGTCGCGGTAATGGGGCACCACCGGCCACATCACCGCGACGACACTGGGTGTCGCCACCCTTGCTCTCTCACCGCCTAGTCGCGGCACCACCAGCCATCTTCATCGCTTTCGCGTCGCCACAGTCGCCGCCATCGTCTGTCGTCTCCCTCGTCGACCAGATCTGAGGTTCTAGAGCCGCGCCGTCACGGC
>JAOTRH010026480.1:0-21536 GCA_034768845.1 Heliamphora exappendiculata | reverse complement strand
AAATTCAAGTTGACATACTTGATAAGATTCAAGTGTACATTGCCTCAAGTGATTTGACTTGTATTTAAATCAACACAAAGAATAATCATTTTTACAGAATTCTTAAGTGTTTGAATCAAGTCATATCTTTTTGGCTAAGGTGTCAACCTTGATTGTTCAACTTGGATTAACACTTTCATTTTGAGATAAGAATTATTATTCAATTAAAGACAATTATATATAGAAAATGAATTATAAAACAATGGTCAAAATTAATTAAAAAAGCCATTGGACTAATAGATATAATTTGCCCAAAGGCAGTGAAATAAATGAGTCAAAATTTTCAGTAAGCCGAGTCACACACATAAATACGCAATACTTACTTAAACAATGTATCTCAAAGTTGTGATATATAGGCCCTGCTTGGGATAATTGTTTATTTGTTTATTTGATTTTGCTTATTTTTTTTAGTAAACTTTTCTTATCATTTAGTTAAACTCTTATACTTTTTAACTTCTCTCATCGAGAGAAAAAAAGTAAAAATTTTTGACCAAAAAATAAAAAAAAATAAAAAAATAAAAAAATAAAAAAATAAAAAAATAAGCCAATAAACAAAATATTATATTGCTTATTTTTATTTTTAGTAGACTTTTTTTTATCAAGATTTTTTACTTTTTAGATTCTTCTCGTTGAGATGATTTGAAAAAATAAAAAATATAATCAAAAGTTGAAAAAGGTTTAGAAAAAAAAGATTTTCAACATTTAGCCAAAATAGGACCATATACTTGGTAATTGTTCGTGCCTAAAATCGTTATTGAACATACTATAACGGCGTGTCACAGCGACAGTAGTAGCAAAAAGTGATGAAAAAAAAAGGGGGAAGAAAAGAGATTTTGGCCCAATAAGACGTGTAGGGCCCAAGAAAGCTATAAACCAACTGGCATAAAGGCCCAAATGGGGAGCAATTCAAGATCTGGCCTGACATCGACAACAGTGTTTGGGATTCTAAAAACCTAAAGGAAATTTTCTTTTTTCTTTTAATTTTAAACAAATTTTATCTAGTTTTTTTTTGTTACTTTTTGAAAAGTAAGCTCGTTCTAGTTAAAGTTAAAAAAAGTAACTTTTTTATCTCATCAATTTTTTTAATATTTTAGTTGTTAATTTTTATTTTTAAATTTTTTTTATAACGAGAGAAACATAAAAAGTATTTTATTTGGATTAACATTAAAAAATATGCTAAGTATTAAAAAAAAAACTATTTCAAACTTAATCAAGTGCATACACGTGAAAATAGTCACCCAAGGGAAAATTTGTTAATCTAACACTAATGGGAAATTCTAATGATACAAAATGGTGTCCAACTAAATACACTCGCAGCTGAAAATATTTGTGTTGGATGACAAGCTAAATACAGCACCACAAACAACAATTAGTTTTTTTTTTTTTTTTTTTAAGGTTTTATTAGGGGAGGACGGTGGCCCTCCCTTCCTCCCAGATTATTTGTTTTTTTTTTTTTTTTTTCTCTTTTGGTTTTTGAGTTTTCTTATTTATCTAGTGTTTTTATCTTATTCATATATCATTTTTCTCTAGTTTTAGTGTTTTTCTTGGGAGTTTATTTTGTCTTTCATTGTGCTTTGTTTTTTTTTTCTTCTTATTTTTTGTGATTAAGTGACTACCGTCTTCCGGCGATGAAACTGTTTTGATTTGGCAAATTTTCATTTTTTGTTAACATATTTTGTTTCCCTTTGACGCGGAAGTAATTTGCTACCATTTTTTTAAATTTGATGACGCGGAAGTAATTTGCTACCATTTTTTTAAATTTGATGTTAGATCTATTCGCAAACCAAGTCTAAGGCCATTTATCATGTTTTATTATGTTGAGCAACCATCTTCAATTAAAAAATATCAACGTTGTAAAGCAAATCTGCAATAGTTCTTTTGAGGAATACTATGGAGCAGTAGCATATGAGACTGTTTTGTCTTGATTTTATTTTTTCATTTTATATAATGTTAGGTCCTCCTCTCGGAGGAGTTAGTGTTATCATGCATGGAGATTTGATGTCATTTCTTTTTTAATACTGTTTTTTTTTCTTTTGTGAGGGTTTTTTATTCTTTTTTTGAGTTGTTTTATTTTTGTCGATGTATTCATTTGTTCGGTATATTGCCAATCATAAATATATTTAATCCTTGTGCCTCTTCCCTAATAAAATAAAATAAAAAATGATACAACACAACAACACAATTTGAGTAACTGCAAATGATTATCAACATAATACAATGATTACATGGTTCAATAAAAATGTCTATGTCAATGACTTACACAATTTTACTATAATTTAAATGAAAAATAAATTATATGCGATATTGTAAATTTCAAATACAATACTAATCACTTTTTCATTTTTTTTTTATTGGAGTTCATAAATACAACATAGATCAACACACAAGAACCAAAGCATCCTTCAACTACTGAAATTAGAATCTATCTCCACCAGTCCTTTGAGATTTTTTGGGACCTCTTCCATCCAAATTTATACCGATTCAATGCTCCGGACCAGTGCTGCAAGGTTATGAGCCATTGCATTTCTTTCTCTCCGAACATGGGAACATTTGGACATGTTGGAATAACTTCAGGAATCCTCTGGTCGCTTCAAAAAAATTACCCACCTCACATAGATCTTCCTCTTTTGCTATCAGGCCAGTGATGATTCTCAATGAATCCCCCTCGAGGTGTATTGCACTATTGCTTCCAAGCCTAGACTTCTAGCCTCCATGCCCATGTCATTGTTCACCTCTTCGAGTTAGTGATACAGTTGCTGTATTCATGTAGAGCAACTATGGCAAATGAAGCCACATCTCGCGGACACTTTGAGTAACCACAGGCTACTTTGCATTTCTATTGAACCAAATGCTCCAATTCACCGTAATGAAAACCCTCACTCCCTCCACTGATACCTGCCTAATCACTTCTATAGCTCATTGCATGATGTCCCTCTTAGAGAGGGTATAACTCCAATTTGGCATCCCCTGCACTTGTGCCCATACCTCCTTAGCAAAGATACAATCCTGTAGGCAGTGAGTTTCGGACTCAGCCGCATTATTGCATAGACTCACTCTTGACAATGCATTTACTTCTTGCCAGATTAGTCTTTATCGCCTTTAACACAAATACCTTAACCTTGTTAGGAAATCTTGAGGCCATACTTTTTCCTAGAAAAGTGAGATACAGTCATTAGAAGGGTTGTTTCTCTGCCTTTGCATCTGGTTTAGGGCCACCTGACAGCCAAATCTAACGGAGTATCTCCCATCTTTTGTGAAATGTCATACTAGCTTACCCTCTGGTAAGTATGGGCTGATGATATTTGAAATAAACTCACTACTATTAGTAGTAAAATATTCCGGATCTTATCCTATCTCGAGCTCTTCTTTTGTAAGTCAATAAGGATGGCCATCCTTATTTGGTCCAGGTTATGAACATTTTGGCCTCTATCAATTTAAACGTAGGTTGTCACGCCCCCCAAACCCTATGCATGCAAACAACCCACGAAAGGCTCACAACAAGGACTCAAGGGTTCGAGAATTACTAAAAAAAGGTCCCACAAATGATAAACGGCATTCAAGCAAAGATATATCAAACTTAAAAGGAGAACTTATAAGAAAACCAAATTTACTTTTATTATTCCAACCAAAATCATTTTCACAAAACGATTTTAGAAAAGAAAGTTAAATCAAAGAAAAGAAGACTTTCGGGACTTTAATTTGAACACAAAGAGGTCTTAAAACGACGTTTTGATAAAAAAAATATTTTTATATACAAAAAACAAAACTTTGAACCAAGCCTAAGCGAGTCCGTTCGAACGGACCTAAGACCGCTTAAGTGGCAACTTGGCAAAACCAAAATAACCCCTCTCATGTAGTAGACCACTCGAGTGAACCCAATACTACTCGAGTAGTCACCCATTAGAGAACACACCAAAAAATTGCTTTTTCAAAAGAAAATTTCAACCAACATTTTTCTTTAAAGAGAAGAATTCTATAGTATAAAACACTAGAAATTATCCGTGCTTAAAGACATTTTGAACATAATTTAATTATAAAATTGACTTTAATTAATGAATATTTTTTTAACATTAAGAGTGGTTGTATTAAAAAAACTTAATAGTCATACTGTTAACTCCTAATATCACTAAAAAGATATACAAAATTAATTATATTTTTTGGTCAACACGTATGTATATATATTAAAAATAATTTTTGTTAAAAGATAACAAACAAATTTGAATTTAAAGTGAAGTGAGAAAAAATAATTAAAATTTAAAAGGAGAGAGAGAGAGAGAGAACAAATGCCATGTAAGACAAATGTCAACATCAACCCTTCTCATTTGTAATAAAATATTATTAAAATCAACTTCAAATCATTGATTCATTTATTAAAACATTATTAAAACATTATTAAACTCATCTCAATAACCTCCCGCGAGGACCAAAGATAATCCATTCATTCAAAATATGAAGTTTATGACTTTAAAACCTTACAACATCAAGAGATCACGAATCCAACATACAAGAAATATAATTACACAATCCTATCAACTTCCAACTTGTCATTACATATTTCATTACAATTCACAAAAAGAATATATAGAGTCAGGACTTTCAAGCAATTCAAAAAGAACAAACCCAAAAATAAGCTTGAATTATCTCTAAAGCATTCCCGTATTATCAACACTTGAAAATTGGTTACACAAACAACGTGAGTTAAGACTTAATGGGATTCTAACAACCCATATAAAACCTGCTTGATATGCAAAGATCAATTCTATATCAATATACTCAAGGATTCAACTTTTTCTCACAACAACCCAAAACCATAGTTTCATAATCCAAACATTATCATATTGATAAATAACTTATTACCACATACGTTGCCATCCTTTACGGTCACACCGAATGATAAGACATATCTGCATTGTTTGATGGAATTAACCAAATGGTGGGACACTCAATCTTAGGCAAATTTTCGATCTTTTACCAATAAGCTATTCAAGCCTACATTAATTTCAAAATCTTTTCAATAATTACAACATATCATCTCAATATTATTGGTCTGTCAACCACTGCACATGATTTTTATCTAATCACACATGTATAAACTACATGGGTAACAATTCAATTGTCAAAATTATTATGATACCACAATTTTTGCAATTTTGGTGCTCAATGCCTATTTAAATGAAACTCCTCAATTTATCAAATCCAACAAGGTTTCAACCAAAACTCAATTCATATGTATTCTCCTCAAATATAAACAAAGCCATATCTCCATGATTTCAAGACTCAAATCAAACTTCAATTTAACTTCACATTTAAATACATTATTCTCAAATAATGCAAATATATAATCTCCATGTATAAAAATTCAAATTTAACACATTTTATATTTCAATCATCGTCATCTTTCAACAAACCTAAGTTTTTTTTTTTTATAGAAACAAACCCAAGTTAAATCCAATAAATACCACACCCAAATCTAGGGTGTCAAATCCACACTTCTCGTGACATAAACATGAAATAGAATAAAATTAATTGCATATATATCACAAAGAAATATGAAGGAGTAAGAAATAATCCTACCTTGTTTAGTTGAAAATCGAACACCCGAATTTCCACGGGATTCCCAAACGTATCAAAATTAAAATTCGTTCGATTGAGATTGAAGCATCTTGGTGTGAGGAAAAATCCTTGTTTTTGTGGTTTGGCTTGGTTTCAAGTCTGAAGCATAAAAAATGGAGGAGAGTGAACGCTCTATTTGTTTTCAATGGAGTGTCCATAAGAGAGAAAGAGGAGAGAGAGAGAGAGAGAGGAGGAAGACAGCTTTTTGGGAGATAAAGAGAGGCGAACAGTGGAGGGAGGGGGTGCTTAGCTTCTCTTGGAAGCTTTGCACACTCTCCAAGGCCATTAACTCAAAGAAGTGGGTCTAAGATATTTTTAAATTTTCGTGATATATTTAATTTATATAATTACGTTCAAATTATACGGAAATTTATATTTTAATTTTAAATTAATTTAAAAATTTATAATTTTAAAAATTATTAAAATTTGAAATTATTCTTAAATTAAATTTATCAAGTTTATGTACACACAAACTAAGTCTAACAAAGCACGCAAAAATATTATTAAGCCCACTTTTTATATATATATATATATATATATATATATATATTATCATTTACACACCTTCAATACAATATCACACAGGAAACTTATTGCATAGGTATTTAATTACAAAAGTTAAAATGGGGCTGGACCTCACATGGGTGGATTAGGAACCCATCTCCCATTCCACTATCCAACATTGAGCCCATTTCCAATTTTCCATTTGACCCCTTCTTCCAAAATAATTCTACTTTCCCATATGCTCCTTCAAGTGATGGAGGGATTTGCGCCCAGCCTAACATGGACGAAAGATAAACTTGAGAAGTATTTTGACTTCAGCATCCTTCCTATTAGGGTGTTCGGATGCATGATCAACCTCCATCCCTTCTTTGCTAGCAAAACTCTGTTAAAAGCTTTTAGTTCTCTGATGCCCATGCCACTCTCTCATTTACTCTTGTAGAGATGACTCCAGGTTAGTCATTGAATCCTGTTTTTCGTTTCAGATTCTCCCCCACCAATATTTGGCCATCAATGCCATAATCTCCTCACATAATCCATCTGGGAGTTTGAACACCGACATTGCATATGTTGGTATTGCTTAGAACACCGCTTTCGGTAGGGTTTCTCTCCTAGCTACTAATAAGTGCTTTAATTTTCATCCTTGTATATTCTGCCAGACCCGGTCCTTAATATTATTAAAAAAATATTTGATTTACCAACCACAGTTGGGACCCCCGGGTATTTTTCATGCCCTTCCACTGGGGCCTTCAACAAGGGAAGGTACCTGGTTCTAATGGATTCAACTTTAACCTTATTAAGATGCTCTGGCCTACAATTAGACTTAAAGTGCTCAGATTCATGGTAGAATTCCATAGCAAAGGTAAGCTCCATAGAGGGATCAATGCATCATTTCTTGTCTTAATCCCTAAAGTGAAAAATTCTCTTAGCCTAAATGAATATAGACCCATGAGCTTAGTGACATCCATTTATAAAATCCTGTCTAAAACCTTGACAAATAGATCTAAATGTTTAATGCCTAAGATTATCAGTGAGGAGCAAACTGCTTTTGTTAAGGAGGCAAATTCCAGATGGGGTGCTCATAACTAATGAAATAATTGACTCGTGAAAAAAGAAGCATAAAGCAGGAATAATTTTCAAAATTGGTTTGCAGAAAGCTTATAACAGTATTAGTTGGGAATTTATTGAATAGATGTTTAAGGAATTTTAACTTTGGAGATAAATTGATCAACTGGATACATGAATGCTTTTCCACAGTGTCATTTTCAGTTCTGGTTAATGGGAGTGTAATAGAGGATTTTTCCATGGAGAAGGGCACCATACAAGAAGACTCTCTGTCCCCATTCTTTTCTGATATAGTTACGGAAGGCCTTAATATCCTACTACGAAGGGTAAGATAATTGAATTTTATTAAGGGTGTTAGGATAGGAAAAGAAGGCCCTACCATTAGTCATCTATAATTTGCTGATAATACCATCTTCTTTACCGAAAATTAATGATGTTGAAGAACTCAAGAATATCAAAAGAATGCTGAGATGTCTTGAACTGATATCTAGGCTTAAGATCAACTTTTATAAGAGTTCCATTACTGGGGTTTTGACTAAGGATGCTAATGTGCAATTTGTAGCTTCTCAACTAGGCTGCAGATTAGAAAACCTCCCTACCAGATATCTGGGACTCCCTCTAGGTGCTGATCTTGAAAAACTAAGCACTTGGGAACCCATTAGGGATAAATTCAGAAGACAACTAACAAAATGGAAAAATGAGGTTTTTATCCTTCGCAGGGAGGGTAACACTAATCAAGGGTACCATGGCCAATTTACCAGTATATTACTTGTTTATGTTCCAAATGCCAGTTGCAGTCAAGGTAGAATTGGAGAAAATTCAAAAAAAAAAAAACTTTTGTGGGGAGAGAAGGGTAAAAAGAAATCTCACTGTATGGGCTAGGATAAGATATGTACAAGCCAAAAGGGTGGTAGTCTGGACATTGCGTCATTGGACAAAAAAAATAAAGCCTTACTAGTCAAATGGTGGTGGAAGTATGCTAGAGAAGGTGAAACTCTTTGGTTTAAGGTAATTGGATAGAAGTATGGAGATAACATTGAGAGATGGAGCCTTAGGATGATGAACCCTGCTAAAATCTCTACAATTTGGAAAGCCATATCTTCTTGAGGAGAAGACAACAGTGAAACATATAGGATCTTGAGAGGAGTATGCATGCATTGAAAGTAGGGAATGACAAAAGAATTTGTTTCTAGAAAGACAAATGGTTGGAAGGGAAATCTATCATGGACCTCTATCCAAGATTGATCATGTTAACCTCCAATAAAGAGGCAAATGTGGAAACAGTATTGAATTATAACAGAATGAAAGGGGAGCCTTTCGAGGGAGAGCAGCACCTCTTTAGGAGGAAATCGTTTGAGTGGGAGAGAAAGGAATGTGAGAAAATTAAGGAAAGCATTGCAAGTTTGAATCTGAATAGGCATAATAAAGATATGGTGGTTTGGAAGGAAGCCAAGGACTGCACCTTTACAGTCAAATTATTTTACAAGCTGTTGGAAAAGGGCAAAAAGAGGATGAGATTTGTATAATATAGTGCACTATTACACTTCCCAAATGCCAAGTTTTCGTTTGGCAAGCTATGATGAAAAGAATCCCTATAAGAGATCTACTGGTTAAGTGGCACATTTTACCCCAAACAACAATAGTCCTATGTGTACTTTGCAATTCTGAATTAAAAAATGATGATCATTATTTACTTGTGAAATGCTATACTTCTTGGAGTACATGGAGCTCAATTTTGAGCTTGTGAGGCATAATTTGGGTGAGTCCATGTTCTTTTCTAGGCCTCTTTAAGTGGTGGTTTGGATGGAAGGGGTAAATCAAAAGGAAAATCTCGGAAGCACTATTTGTATCAGCAGCATGGTCTATATGGGAAGGTAGAAACAAAATGAGCTTCAGTGGTAGAATTTTGGATTGAAGGGAGTTAGTTGATCTCATCAAATTGAGGACAGCTATATGGGCAAAAACTAGTATAGAAGGATGCCAATATTCTACGAAAACCTTTATTTAAAATATCTAAGCTGTTACATGAAGCAAGCTCCAGAAGAGTTGTTGGAAACCAATTGGGTGATGGAGGGTGTTGCATAGATTTGAAAGCCTTAGCGGAGTAGAAGACATAGATGGGTTTATCTTAATCTGTACTTTTATGTGTAGCGTCAGTTGATCAAGGGTTCTCTTCTCGGCTTGTCTTTAGTCATGTTAGGTAACCCACTTGTTCAATGTAGCTTTCTTCAGTAGCTTTTCTGGTTGTAGCCTAACCAACAAGGTTGTCTCGGCATAGTTTTTACCTTTTTCTTTTCCTAAACATGTTTGTATTGCTGTTGTATAGTTCTTTTTCTTCCTCCTTTCCGTGTGTTGATGTCTCACCAATGCATGGTTTAGGGTTCTCCTATTAATCTGGTCTTATTTCGCTATTCAAAATAAAAATACACTTAAAAAAATATTTGATTTAACATAATTGTAGTATGACTATTATGAAATTATAAAAAAATAAGATAGTAATAATTTCGAAACTCTTAAACCCACACAACTAGTGAGATAGTAATAGTATTAAAATAGAAGACTTAAGGTAGTTAAGAGGGTTAGGGGGATAATTCAATCCACTTCTCAATTAACAAATTAAACAAAGTACTATATAAGATTATTTACATATGGTTTAATCTCACTCCTTAATTTAAGGGCTAATTAATTTTAAATTGGATGATGGTTCGCCAAAGCATAGTTATTGAGAGTGTATTTACATAAATTAGGTTAGAACTTGCTACCTATTATTGACATTGTTTGTATTTTTTAATAATTTAAAATATTTAAATTAATTTATGTATACTTCGATTAATTTTTAAAGACTAAACTCTTTATCCACTAGCAAATAATTGACAAGTAGTTGGGAATTGACTATTCAAATTTAATGCTTTGGCTGTTTGACAATAAAAGGACACTCTTTTCATTAGCACTCAAAGCAAAGCTTTATTAACATTATAGTAAATCATGATCAATTCTTTTTAGGTTGACAGCTCATTGGCAACTAGTTATTTAATACTTTTAAAGTAATATTGCATTTGTAATTACTAAATGATACATCATCTCATATTTTAAACAAAAAATAATGAATTCCATTAATTACACCTTTAAAATATTAAACAATTGCTATTTACTCCCATATAATTGCGTAATATTATTTATTGTTCTTAAAACAAGTATAAGCGGTGCTTCAACATGATGGTTATTAATTTATACAACGGAGTATTGTTTTAAGAATATTAAATAATTATTTTATATATAAGCAATCCAACTTTTACATCCCATTTGAGATAAATTATGATATTTTTTTATTTTTTGATCATTTTTCATGTTTTGACTATTTTTTTTATGTTTTTTTTTTTGGATCCTCTCCATGAAAAGTATTGAAAAAATAAAAAGAGAATTAAAGATGAAAAAGCTCAAAAAAAATAAAAATAGTTAATATAAAATTTAATTTATTGACATATTTTTTATAACTTAGTTTAAATTTTGATAAAAGATTACTTTTATAGCTCATTTCGATGCCAAGTATTAAAAAATATAATAATTAAATAAACAAATAAAAAGAGAAAATAAGTAAACAAGTCAGTTTTTCAAACGAAATTACCTTAATTTAAACATAATCATCATAAAGGTAAGCCTGGTTGCCAAACAGTCCGGCTATCCTCTCCTATTCGCGGAGGTTCAGTTGTAGATTTCATTGAAAGGCTCATCAGTACAACATTGCTTTTGTCACTTCATGCAAAACAAGTGTAAGCCATTATTGAATTAAAGATTTAAAAATTGTGTGTAAATTATACCTTTGGTAAATTATACCTAATCTCTTTATATTTAATTATAATATTATTTTTTTTATTCTTTAAAATATTATTGTATTTTTTTACTTTATAAAATAAATCCATTACATATACAATCCCTAACCCTCCTTTCCCTCACCCCAGGCGAGAACCCCACACCGGAACCTCACATCGGAACCCCTTTTCCCTCACCCCACGTCGAAATCACAAGCAACTCACAGAGGATTAGAGTGTTGGAACCCTTCAGACCATCTTCGTGAATCTCAGATACGATGAACCCGAAAAACAAAAGCTTCATAATTGAAGTATGATGAACACAGAAAACAAAAGAAGCAAGGAAGCAATGACCGATTTGGTTAAGAACTGTTTGAGGGGTTTTGGCATGGGGTGAGGAGAAAAAGGCCGTTCGGCGTTTATCTCTCTTCAATCTCTGTCGCACCTCCATAGACCCAACATCCTCATTGCCACCACAGGACCAATCATCCCCATAACTACTCACAACTTCTAAACACATACAAAGGTTACTAGCACACCCAAATTCATCCATTAAACCCATCGCCAACTAATCATCCTCTCAAAATTCCCCAACTGACATTCTGGTTCCAAGAACAACCCCAAATAAAGGTAGGAAAAATGTTGGGTCATACATTTTCCCTAGTTTATGAGGGGAAAAAAGATGGAGAACGAAGAAAAAAACCAAATTAAAGATACAGTTTCTCTACCCAATGTCAAAGAGAACGCCTGGCACGGAGAAGACACGTATTCAAGTTAAAAACTCTCTATTCTATAGAAATAGATCCTCAATTCCAACTAGATTGAATGTATCTTGGATTCATTTTCAATAGTATGTTGATTCATCATTTCACCATTACGTGTTGAGGTATTTCTGGTAGCTTGTGGCGGCTTTGTGAGATTTCTTGCCCCTTCTTTGCCCCTTGACACTAGCGATGGTGGTAAGGGTTTGCCAATAGGGTTTGTGAAGGTAAGTGGTGGTGCCATTGATGTGGTGGGCCAACAATTGTTTTGGGATCGCCGGTGATGGTTTTGGGATTGTCAATGGGGCGGTGGGGGTTAGAAATGGGAGAGAGGGTGCTAGGTGGGTGCAGAGGGGTGGAGCGTGATTTCTAAAATAAGGAGGAAGATAGTGTCATATATGATAAGAATGCAGAGGGTTTAAGTTGTAATTTATTCTAAATTTTTTTAAAAAATAAATATTAGATGTGAAAAAAAATCTTGGGAGTGAACGTCTCTAATTTTTAAATATTAAAACTAATATACTATTATAATTATTAATTATTGTGTTAATTAGTGTAACACCATAATTTTGTTAATTTTTTAAGATTAAGTTCTATTGTCAAATTTACAATTCCATCATGTCCTAATTTTAAATTTAATTTTTTATATATACCATTTTTCCGCCTTTTAAATTAAGATATAGAATATAGAAGAAAAGGAATATAAGAAAGGAGAAGAAAATAAAGAGAGAGATAAGTGGTAATAAAAAAAGAGAAATAAAAGAATAAAATTAGAGAAAATGTAATAAAGAGAACTTTGGAGAGAAGAAAGACATAGAAGAGAGAGATTGCAATAAAGAAAAGATAAATAAAAAAATAAACAAGAGAGAGAACGTTAGATAAAGAAAACGTTAGAGAGAAGAAAGAGAGAGAATAACAGTTTGTGTTTTTAAATTTTAAAATTGTATACTGTTTTTTTTTTTAAAAATCATTGAGATCTACAAAAAAAATTTTATATTAATTGAAAAAATAAAAAAATAAAAAACAATAACTTCCTCATCTTTACAAAAAAAATCTTACTTTCCCAAATTAATTAGAAATGAGAAATGTTATATTTTGGAAACTAGAAAATCATACAAAAAAATGATATTTTTTCTTATTTTCACATAATTATGGTAGGCCTTAATTTTTAAAGTACGATCTCTCTTATTTTCTAACATTAACTAGTTTTAAAAAATGCATAAATTTAGTCTCATTTAGAAAACGAGAACTATTTTATTAAAAATGAGAAATTTTAAATTTATTTTTATTCCTTTAAAAGGAAAAATCTATCATTAAATATAATGAGAGTTTTTTTTGACTAATTAATGTGTAAAGATTAGATAAAATCATAATATAATAAATAGAACTCATTTAATTTGCTTTTCTATTGTCATTTGTCATATTATTTATTTACTAGTTTAAAAAATATAAAATTTCTCATTTCTTATTAGTGAAAATTAGAAGATTCTCATTAAATAATAATCATTTATTTTCTTTTTTAGATTTTTATATTTAATATAGATATTATTTTATAGATTCTGACAAGTATATATATTAAACATTATGTTGGAAAAAAATGGTTTTGAATAAAATTAGAACGTAATTTTTAGCTAATTTTAAAGTTAATTATCTTTATATTGGATTAATCTTTTTTGATAATTTTAACTTTTAATTTGTTTATTTTTATAAGTAGAGTAATAATAAATTTTGTAGTATTCAAAATCGTTAATGGGTGAATGAGAAATTGATTTCAAAAGTGTGCCATTAAAATTGGCAAAATAATGGTAACTTAGTTCTATCCCATATTGTTTGGGAGAGAAAATGGAGGGTTTTTAAGCAACTATAAAAGGAAGTCCAATCCCGCACTGGTTGGGAAAGACTTGGGTGAGTGGTTTATATAAACCAAGTTGAGCTTAAGGGATGTGCCCATTGGGGGTACTCAGTTTTGTGGACGGAAGATGACCTACCCAACGGTGGGTTCGACCCAAACCCCACACGCGCGCTGTCGTTGATCGGCCGGGTAAGGTGGGGCTGGGCCGGGCAAGGTCGGGCTGGGCCGGGCTCAGGTCCGGGTCCGTGGGCTCGGGTCGACCCTTATCTTTTTGTAAAAAATTTATTTAATTAAATTTTTGAATTTAAAATTTAAATTATTTAAATTTTAAATTTATAATTGTTACCATTATTTTCGACCCGTTGGACGCGTTCGGGACCGTTGGAGTCCGGTTTGGTTCGCGTATGTTGGGACAGACTGAACCGGTGCCATTTGGTTCGCGTTTGTTGGGACAGACCAAACCGGTGCCATGTCAGTTCGGTTTACACTGAACCGTTACCTTCAAACACCTATAAAAAGGTTGTTCAGCACTCGATTTTGGTATTCAATTCCAAACAATTCTTCCTTTCGAAATACTGTCGCTCTATTGTTTCACATTTCTGTATTGTCCTGAAAAAGTTCAACCATAGCAGCGTTCGTTGGTGTGCACACTGCTGTGCTACATCTGCACACGGTAATTATTTTATCTTGGAGGCAGACGCCTGGTTCAACGCAAGCATCGAGGCGGAGCGCAATCTGTCTTAAGGAGACAGTGTTAAACGCTGGACTCAATTGCAAAGTTTTCACTGTTTTGTAAGATTACCTTTTTTTTTGGTTCGGCTTTGCTTTTATGTTGTTCCGATTTTTCCTATTTCTGTTATGCGTTTATACAAAGGTTTATATACTGTTCTCTGTTCTACTGCTTTTGTTTATTTCTAAAATTAGTGTTTCTTTTGGTTATGCCTTTTAAATCTATTTTTATTAAATTCATATTATCAGTATTTTATATATTGGTTTTAATTGTAATTTTATTTTAAATCTGCTATTTTTATTCTGTATAAGGAAAATAGTTTATAATTATTTTGTTGTAATGATAATCTAAAATTAAATTTAGTTTGCTGTTATTTATTTTCATCATATTTATGCTGTCTCGATTTTTCAAACCAACAAATCGCTATCATTTCCAGTTAATATATTCAACAAACTTAAGACAGATTATATCCTTTTTATTTTATTTTATTTTCTAAATTTTAGAATTCATATTTTAATTAAAGTATTGTTGCTATACTTTAATTTTCTTATTTAATTTGAGAAACAGTATAATTTACTATTGTAAAGTTTTATAAACTTTGTTATATTGAATATATATATGTTGCAGTTTAAATTACTATTTTAATAAACTGTTATTGGATTTTGTTTCGGTGTTAATTCGACTTTTGCAGTTATGGCAATCGAAATCGACAATAGAATGGACCCTACCCCTACTACTTCTGCCCCTGTGGTGGCTTCTGTTCTAGTCCCGATTTTGGCTTCCGTTCTGACCTCGATTCCGACTACGGTTTCTGTGAGCCACGAAAAAAAACTAAAAAAATTCAATAGGGCAGATTTTAAGAGGTGGCAGCAAAATATTTTGTTCTACCTAACAACGCTGAATCTGGCGCGGTTTCTCGAAGAGGATCCTCCTTCGTTGTCTCAGAACGAGGATGACATGCAAGTTGTAGCTGCAGTCGATGCATGGCGGCATGCTGACTTTTTGTGCCGTAACTCTATCTTGAACGGGTTGAACAACACGTTGTATAGCGTGTATAGTCTGTCGAAGACGGTGAAACAATTGTGAGATTCGCTTGACAAGAAATACAAGATAGAAATGCCGGGATGAAGAAGTTTGTCGTCAGCAGATTCCTCAAGTTTCTTATGGTGGATTCAAAGACCGTCATCAGCCAAGTCCAAGAGCTTCAACTGATTCTGCATGAGATTCATGTCGATGGAATGACTTTGAGTGAGTCATTTCAAGTGGCTGCTATTATTGAAAAGTTACCACTGTCTTGGAGGGATTTCAAGAACTATCTGAAGCACAAGCGGAAAGAATTGAAGCTTGAAGATCTGATTGTTAGACTCAGGATAGAGGAGAATAACTGGACCGCCGAGAAGAAAGGGTCACAAGGGTTCCAGTTCAAGGCAAAAACCAATGTGGTGGAACAAGCCCAGAAAGAAAAGAAGGGAAAGAATCACAACCAAAAAGCCAAGGGTGGTGATTCTAAAAAGTTCAAGAGCAGATGCTTTGTGTGCGACAAGCTAGGCCACCGGCTAAGGATTGCCGAAGCCACAAAGACCAAGGAGGTGCCTCGAAAAGGCAGAAGCAATCTCAGGCCAACGTTGCTGAAATAAAGAATCTCTCATCTGATGTGTCTGAGATAAACCTAACAGCAGTGGTGCCCGAGGTTAACATGGTTGGATCCAACCTAAGAGAGTGGTGGATGGATATCGATGCAACCCGACATGTCTGTGCAGATCAAAAAATGTTCACCACTTATCAAGCAGTGACAAGTGAAGAACAACTGTTTATGAAAAACTCTTCTACTGCAAAGGTGGAAGGACAAGAAAAGGTTGTGCTGAAGATGACCTCCGAAAAGGAGCTGACCCTCACCAATGGGAGCATGTGCCAGAAATTCACAAGAATTTAATGTCAGGATCTTTGTTGAGCAAAAATAGGTTTAGGCTAGTCTTTGTGTCAGACAAGTTTGTACTGACAAAAGAGGGAATATTTGTTGGAAAATGGTACTTGTCAGACGACTTGTTTAAACTGAATGTACTCACAGTTGTTCCTAAAACTATCAATAAAATTTTTACATCTTCTGCTTATATGCTTGAGTCTTTTTTTATGTGGTATGGTAGATTATGACGTGCTAATTTTGAATTATTGCGTAGATTAATTAACATGAATTATTTACCTAAATTTAAAATTAACTCAAATCATAAATGTGAAACTTGTGTAGAAGCTAAGTTAGCTAAAGCGCCTTTCTAGTCTGTGGAAAGAAGTACCGAGCTTCTTGATTTAATTCATGGTGATATATGTGATTTGAAATTTGTTCAAACACGAGAAGGCAAAAGGTACTTTATCACTTTTATAGATGATTGTACTAGGTACTGCTATGTGTATTTGCTAAGAAGAAAGACGAAGTCTTAAAAAGTTTTATTGTGTATAAAACAGAGGTTAAAAACCAACTTGGCAGAAAAATTAAAGCCTTAAGGAGTGATAGGGGAGGTGAATATGAATCACCTTTCGGTGAATTTTGTTCACAACATGAAATTATTCATCAAACCACAACTCCCTATACTCCACAGCAAAACGAAGTTGCTGAACGAAAAAATAGGACTTTAAAAAAAATGATGAATGCTTTACTCATTAGTTCTGGGTTACTTCAGAACTTGTGGGGAAAAGCGATACTTTCTGCCAATTACATTATCAACAAAATTTCCCATAAGAAAATGAACAAAACTCCGTATGAATTATGAAATGATCGAAAGCCTTCTTATAAATTCTTAAGAGTGTGGGGGGTGTTTATCTAAGGTAGCGGTTCCAGATCCTAAAAGGATCAAGGTTGGACCGAAAACTGTTGCTTGTATAATTATAGGATATGCAAATAACAGTAGTGTATATCGATTTTTAGTACACAAAAGTGATAATTCTGAGATTCAAGTGAACACGGCCATTGAATATAAAAATGCATCGTTCTTTAAACATGTATTTTCGTGAAAATCTACACAAGAGATAAGTTCTCTTAAAAGAACTTATAAAATTGCAGTAGGCAGTAGCCAAGTAGAAGATGGGGATCAAGGATTGAGAGAGGAAGATGGACCTAGACGTACTAAATGTGATAGAACATCCAAATCCTTTGGTTCGAATTTTTTAACATTTTTGTTAGAAAATGAGCCTCAAAATTTTAAGGCTGCAATGTCCTTCCCGGATGCACCTTTGTGGAAAGAGGCAATCAATAGTGAAATTGAATATATCTTACAAAATCATACTTAGGAACTGGTGGATCTACCACCTAGTTGTAAATCTCTTGGATATAAATGGATATTCAAAAAAAAAACGAGAGCAGATGGATCAATTGAAAAATACAAGATGAGGCTTGTAGTTAGGGGATACAGAAAAACCGAAGGGATAGACTATTTTGATACTTATTCGCCTGTGACCAAAATAATTTTCATTAGGATGTTAATTTCTATTGCATCATTAGTTGATCTAGAAATATATCAAATGAATGTTAAGACAGTCTTCTTAAATGGAGATTTACATGAAAAAATCTATATGGAACAACCTGAGGGTTTTATAGCTCCAGGATATGAGAAGAAAGTTTGTAAGCTTGTTAAGTCCCTTTACGGGTTAAAACAAGCATTTAAACAATAGCATGAAAAATTTGACAGTGTAATGCTATCAAATGGTTTCAAAATAAATGAGTGTGACAAATGTGTCTATGTGAAAGACACTGATAAAGGTTATGCCATTGTTTGTTTGCATGTCGATGATATACTAATCTTGAGTAGTAATAATTTTATGATTAAAACTATCAAGAATATGTCAAACAAGAGATTTGACATGAAAGATATGAGAATAGCAGATATTATATTAGGGATAAAAATCACTAAAACATCTGATGGATATGCCTTATCTAAGTCCCATTATGTTGGAAAAATTATTGACAAATTTGATAAGGGTGATACCCGCATACCAAGGACACCTGTGGATATAAATCTATATTTTTCTAAGAATATAGATAAAGACATATCACAATTGAAATATTTTCGTATAATTGGGAGTATTGTGTTCTTAATGAATTGTACGAGACCCAACTTGGCATATGTTGTGAGCAAATTGAGCAGATATACTAGTAGTCCTGGGACTAACCATTAGCAGGAAATCATAAGGGTACTAAGATATTTGAGAAATACCCAAAATTATGAATTGTACTACACTAGATATTCAGCTGTACTGGAAAGGTACAGTGATGGTAATTGGATATATGATACTAATGACTCAAAATTCACGAGTGGATATGTATTCACTTTGGGTGGAGCAGCTGTGTCATGGAAATCGTTTAAACAGACGTGTATAGCGAGGTCCACAATGGAGTATGAATTCATAGCTTTAGACAAAGCTGGAGAGAAATCAGAGTGGCTCCGTCAATTTTTAGAAGACATCCCTATATAGCCTAAATCTGTACCAGCCATTTGCATACATTGCGACTGTCAATTAGCAATGGCTAAGGCACAGAATAATATCTATAACGATAAATCTAGACATATACATCGCAGACACAATACCGTGAAGTACTTGCTCTCGAGTGGAATAATTTTCATTGAATATATAAAGTCTAAAGACAATATAACAGATCTATTAACTAAAGGTTTAAGCGAAGAGAAAGTTAGTCGTTTATCAAGGGGAATAGGCTTACAGCCTATGAATTAAGAGTCGCCTCAATGGCAACTTAACCTAGTTGACTGGAGATCCCAAGATCTAGGTTCAAAAGGGCAACCGAATTGTGTGTGACTCAGCGCCATCATTGTGGAGATAAAATCTCTTACTCATTCCTATGATAGTACAGTGATATCTGTAGCGTTATTAGATTAAGCTATGCTTTTAATGGTTCTTATACCTTGAAATTCAAGTGGGGTATAGCAGGATACTCTTAATAAGAATTACCTATATGAGTGAGAAGCGGCCACTTCTGTGAGAATACTAAGGCTACATTCTCTAACAGCACTCATGAAACAAGGATTTGTCCAGGGCCAAAATGGGCACAACCGTGAGAACCTAGTTGTGTTTAGAAAAATTATGTGTGAACTATATTGTCTTGACTTACACAAATGGCTGAACAGTTCAAAGCATCGCGTCCACTGATTAGCTAGTAAGTCCAATAGTTTTTCACAAGTTAAGGTTCAAAGCCAAAAGCTACCTATCCTATGCAGAATTTTCCTTGTTAAACTTTCTCTGTGTCTGCATCCTGTTGCATCTTCTTTTTTGTCAAATTCTATTCATGTGAGGGATTGTTGAAAAAAAGGAGTTTTGAATAGAATTAGAATATGATTTTTAGCTAATTTCGAAGCTAATTATCTTTGTGTTATATTAATCATTTTTGATAATTTCAAGTTTCAATTTGTTTATCTCCATGAGTAGAGTAATCATAGATTTTATCGTATTCAAAACTGTTAATGGGTGAATGAGAAATTGACTCCAAAAGTGTTGCATTAAAGTTGGCAAAATAATGGTAACTTATTTCTATCCCACATTGCTTGGGAGAGAAAAGGGAGGGTTTCCAAGCAACTATAAAAGCAAGTCAAATCCCACATTGGTTGGGAAAAACTTAGGTGAGTGGCTTATATAAGCCAAGCTGAGCCTAAGGAGTGTGCCCTTTATGGGTACCAAGTTTTGTGGACGGAGGAGGACCCTACCGAACGGTGGGTTCAACCTAAACCCCACATGCGCACCGCCGCCGCCGCCGCCGACCGGCCAACTGTGCCGAACCAGACCATGCTCGGGCTCAGGTCCAGGTCCGGGTTCGTGGGCTCGGGTCGACCCTTATCTTTTTATAGAAAATTTATTTAATTAAATTTTTGAATTTAAAATTTAAATTATTTAAATTTTAAATTTATAACTGTTACCATTATTTCCGAACCGTTGGACGAGTTCGGGATCGTTGGAGTTCGATTTGGTTCACGTCTGTTGGGACAGATTGAACCGGTGTTGTTTTGATTCGCGTCTGTTGGGACAGACCGAACCGGTGCCGTGTCGGTTCGGTTTAAACCGAACCGTCACCTTCAAACGCCTATAAATAGGTTGTTCAGCACCCGGTTTTGGTATTCAATTCCAAACAATTCTTCCTTCTGAAATACTGTTGCTTTGTCGTTTCACATTATCTGCATTGTCCTGAGAAAGTTCAACCATAGCAGCGTTCATTGGTATGCAGACTGCCGTGCTACATCGGCACACGGTAATTGTTTTATCCGGAAGGCAGACGCTCGGTTCAACGTAAGCGCCGAGGCGGGGGGCAATTTGTCTTAAGGAGATAGTGCTAAACACTAGACTCAATTGCAAAGTTTTCACTGTTCTGTAAGATTATATTTTTTTTCCGATTTTGTTTTTCTTTTATGTTATTCCGATTTTTCCTGCTTCTGTTCCGCATTTATACAAAGGTTTATATATTGTTCTTTGTTCTACTGCTTCTGTTTATTTCTAAAACCAGTGTTTCTTTTGGTTATGCCTTTTAAATTTGTTTTTATTAAATTCATATTATAATTATTTTATATATTGGTTTTAATTGTAATTTTATTTTAAATCTGCTATTTTATTCTGTATGAGGAAAATATTTTATAATTATTTTGTTGTAATGATATTCTGAAATTAAATTTGGTATGTTATTATTTATTTTCATCATATTTATGCTGTCTCGGTTATCTAAACCGACAAATCGCTATAATTTCCAGTTAATACATTTAACACATTATACAATTTCAAATTTAAAAAATGCGCACTAATTTCATAAAGGTGATGTCTCTTATTTAATTCTCTCTCGTCTTTATTCTTCTTATTTCTCTCTCTCTCTCTCTCTCTTTTCACTCTCTCTCTCCCTTGATCTCTCTCAATCTCTTCTCCATTAACATTAAGAGTATATTCTAGGAGTTTTATAAAGTACTTATTAAAATATGACTTTCAAAAGATGACTTAATTCTAAATAAATCTAGAAAATAATGTTGGAATTTTGTGAATTTAATTGGCTATTGAATTCTAGAATTCAATATCAGAATTTATTTACAATCAAATTGGCCAATTTAATTGGCCATTGAATTTCAGAATTCAATATCAGAATTTATTTGCAATTGAATTGGCCAATTCAATTGGCAAATGAATTCTGA
>JAOTRH010026469.1:0-21536 GCA_034768845.1 Heliamphora exappendiculata | reverse complement strand
CCGAAATTGATCCCGACATCATCCAGCACCATATCCCTCTATACCCCGATGCTAAACCGGTCAAACAAAAATTAAGACGCATTTGATCAGAATGGGCTCTGAAAATCGAAGAAGTTGCCAAACAGATCAACGCTGGATTCCTAATGGTAACTGAGTATCCGAAGTGGGTAGCAAATATAGTGCCAATTTTAGAGAAGGACGATCGTATCTAGGTCTGTGTGGATTTTCGGGATCTCAATAAGGGTAGCCCAAAAGATGATTTTCCATTGCCACACATCGATGTCTTGGTGGACAGTATAGCGGGGCATGCTTTGATATCATTCATGGATGGTTTTTTCGGGTACAACCAGATTCTGATGGGTCCCGAAGATAGAAAAAAGATGACATTCACCACGCCGTGGGGCACCTATTGTTATCGTGTGATGCCATTCGGTCTAAAAAATGCAGGGACAACCTATCAAAGGGCTACCACTACTTTACTACATGACATGATACACAAGGAGGTCGAAGTGTATGTGGATGATATGATAGTGAAGTCTAAGGATCGAGATGGCCACATCGTAGCACTACGAAAGTTCTTTGAAAGAATTCGAAAGTACAGGATGCGGCTCAACCCACAAAAGTGTGCCATCGGAGTCGCTGCCGGAAAGATATTCAGATTCATGATCACTCAAAGAGGCATTGAAGTCGATTCTTTAAAGATTAAAGCAATTTTAGAAATGCCTCCTCCAAAGATCTAGCGAGAAGTTAGGGGTTTTCTGGGGATCCAATTTATCAGCCGCTTCATCGCAAAATTGACAACTACTTGTGAGCCGCTTTTTCGTCTATTGAAGAAAGGAGTTGAATTTGAATGGGATCAGAAATGCCAAGATTCCTTTGATGCCGTACGATAGTACCCACAAAAGCCTCATGTTCTAGCTCCTCCCGAACCTGACAGGTTGCTAATCCTCTATTTGTCAGTGACTGATTCAGCTATGGGATGCATGCTTGCACAAGAAGGTGAAACTGGAGTCAAAAAAGCTGTCTACTACTTAAGCAAAAAGATGACCGAGTCAGAAATACGATACACGCCGTTGGAGAAGACGTGTTGGGCCTTGGTTTGGGTTTTCCGAAAGCTAAGGCACTACATGTTATCTTTCATAGTAAACATCATCTCTCGGATGGGCCCGTTGAAGTATCTGTTCGAAAAATCGGCACTAACAGGAAGGCTAGCCCGATGGTTGCTACTATTATTCGACTTTGATCTCCAATATATCACCCGGAAGTCAGTCAAGGGCAGAGCAGTGGCAGAATTTCTGGCCGACCAACCAGTTGAAGGGGATGAAGACACAGAATTCTAGTTTTCCGACGAACAGCTAATGAAAGTTGGGAATGATAAATGGACTCTATATTTTGATGGCGCGTCTAATCAATACGGCTATGGAATAGGAGTCCTTCTTATCACCCCCGATGATTCACATGTTCCGTTGTCCCTAAAACTCAATTTTGAAGTCACCAACAATCAGGCTGAGTATGAAGCGTGTTTAGTGGGATTGGAGGCAGCTTTAGAACTAGGGGCAAGAAAACTGGAAGTCATTGAAGACTCAGCACTGGCAGTTTCGCAAGCAAGAGGAGAATGGAAGGTCAGGGATTTAACCTTAATTCTCTACCATCAAGAGCTGGAGAAGCTGATACTGTGCTTTGAATCAGTAATCTTTACCCACATATCGAGACTGCAGAATAAGTTCGCCGATGCACTGGCCACCCTGGCATCTATGATTGACATATCACCTAGAGTGCGAATGAGACCTCTGATAATAGAGCAGAAGAGAAAGCCGGCATACGAAATGACAGCTGCTATTGAAGAAAGCACTGACGGCCTTCCATAGTACTCTGACATTCAGAACTTCATAGAGAAAGGAGAATATCCCAAGTTCGCCAGCAAAAAGGATAAAATGGCAATACGACGACTATCTGCGCAGTTTGTCATTTGTGGTGGTAGACTGTACAAACGAGGATATTCTGGGATCAACAAGCTATGTGTAAACACTGAAGAGAGCCAAGAGCTGATGAAAGAAATACACGCAAGAGTCTGTGGGCCACACATGAGTGGGAATATGTTAGCCAAGAAGATCCTATGACAATGATACTTTTAGATGACAATGGAGATGGATTGTATACAGTTTGTGCGGAGGTGCTATAAGTGTCAGATTCACGCAAATCTCATGCACGTTCTCCCGTCTCAGCTGTACAACCTGATGTCACCATGGCCATTTTCAGTATGGGGCAGCGATGTGATTGGCAGAGTAACACCAAAGGCATCTAATGGACACGAGTTTATCTTAGTGGCCATTGATTATTTCACCAAGTGGGTAGAAGCTGCTTCCTACTCGGTGTTGAAAGCCTCCCATGTTGCCAAATTCATCAAGTAAAATATCATTTGTCGGTACGGAGTCCCTCACGATGTCATCTCGGATAATGGTTTACATTTCCAATGGGAAGTTTTAGACCTTTTCAAGGAATACCGGATAGTGGCTCACAAGTCCTCGCCATATCGACCGCAAACCAACGGAGCAGTCGAGGCAGCAAACAAGAACATCAAGAAAATTCTGTAAAAGACATTCAACTCACACAAAGATTGGCCGGAACATGTACCATTTGCACTCTGGGGATACCGAACGTCAATCCGAACTTCAACTGGGACTACGCCATACTCTTTAGTGTATGGAATGAAAGTCGTCCTTCCCATTGAGGTGGAAGTCCCTTCACTAGGGGTAATGCCCGAGGCCAGTATTTCAGAAGCAGAATGGAAAAGGAACCGAATGGAAGAGTTGCTTTTGTTTGATGAAAGAAGACTGCAAGCCCTATTTCAAGTACAAGGTTACCAAAGGAGGATAGCTCGGGCATTCAATAAGAAGGTCAAGACTCGGGACCTCAGAGAAGGAGATTTGGTTCTCAAAGAAATCAGAGCTCCCATCTTCGACCCAAGAGGCAAGTTTAAGCCAAACTGGTCCGGACCGTTTCTTATCAAAACCATCATGACCGGTGGTGCAGTCGTTATCATGGATCTGGACGGCAATGTATTCTCCATCCCAATAAACCTCGACCAGCTTAAAAAGTACTATCCCTGAGGTAGAAATAAAGATAAAATAAAAGCTCGCTGAGTTAAAAACTGAAAAAGCGACTCAAGCAAAAGTTAGAACGCCCGCAAGGCCGAAAATCTGAAAGGGCGACCTTGGCAAAAGTCAAGGCACTACAAAAGAAGAGTGTTAATACCCAAGTGAAAACCAAGCTCGAACTATGTTATGGCCTGATTCCATCTTTTTGGGATACGTAGGCAACTTCTTTTAAAGAAGTTCGGCCACTTTCTTTGTCTTTGACCATCTTGAATCTGAATAAAACCAATGCAAATTAATCCCTAAATTTTAATAACAAAGTTATTAAAATTTTAGATAAATTTAAACCATCTAAAACATAAAGTGGAAATTTGTCATTACTTCGATCAGAATTACAAAGTTTTCAATAAAAAAAGGAGGGCACACAAGTCCCAAACTCTATAAATAAAAAAAAGAAGAAGAGAAAGCTGTGAAATTTTTCAAAATAAAGCGAAGATCCTCAAACTCTTCTCCTTTTTGTTGCTTGTTTCCCTTCTTCTCTATCTTTCTTTTTCTGATCTTGTGTCAGCCATGTCTTGTATTCAGCAGAAAGATCGGGACACTGCAACTCGTGCATCTCCATCAATGAGCGAGATGGCCAAGCATCCTGATACTGTGCTAGAAAAGGAGCCCGCAGTGCAGAGGAAAACAAACGGCCTCGAATACCAGAAAATATGATCTGACTTCGCCCGAACTGCCGCATGATCCTATGGGGGTAGTAGAAAGTAGTCTGACACAGACCAACAAGCAGCACACCAGGACGATCCACAGTGGTCAGAGTCATAGCAGGAATCCACCACCAAGGTCACTGCCAGGTAATGTCTGAACCAGTTAGAGAAGAAAGATATTGTCGCCAAGATGCCTCAGTGTCACATATTTGATAACGCGGGCGGTAAAGAAAAGCAACAGCGTTGTGCTTGTCAGTGGGAGGTTTTTGCACAAGATTTACCTTTTTCATCATCCAGATCTGTAACAAGGGTTAGAACAGTAAGAGAAAATCTTTACAGTATGACAAAAAACTTGATACGAAGGAAGATGTTAAGCTCACCTGGAGAAGTAAAGGGCTGCCAGCAAAGGTGGTGGTCTCGCCACGGTGAACAGCGTCTGAGCCCAGCATTGTTTCGGCCAGAACCAGGGACACAAAGTCCTTTCCCGTCCACATTTGGCCAACAATGTCAACCATGGCACAACTAACCCGCCCGACAGAAGGGACAAGGAGATACTGGGCGAGGAGACAGAAGCAAAGTGCGTAACGACGACGCAGCTGATAGTCGATATCGCTGAGTTCACCAGTAGGTTGAAACCTCTCAATAAGCCACGGGATGTCAAGACAGTCGCCTGAGGTTAGAAGAGAAGCCTTCATCCTGGAAAGGCCACAAAATTGCATCACCTACTGTCGAATCGAGAGAAAAGGGGTAGGAATGACGACAGAACTCTGGGGAGACAAGTCCAAAATGGCAGCGAACTCCTCCACGGTGGGGCAGAGTTCTTGGAGGCCAAATTGAAAGACGTGGGACTGTGAATCCCATAGTTGAACGACGGCCTTCAACAACGGTTTGTCGATCTACACGGCCATGAGATGAAATAAAGAGTTGATTCCAAAAGAAGCGAAGTTCAGACGCTCGATGTGGGAGAATGCCTCAGCCCATGAAGAGAGTGAGGTAGCCATTGGAGTGTAAGCAACAGAAAAGGGGATCCTCCAGGGCTGAGTTTATAAGGCAGAAAAGGTAGGAAACTAAAAAGTCGGCGAAAGTTACATCCATCTTGGCGGCCACCACCTTGTACTTGACGACCGCCAACTTGGAAAAGCATAGTACAGACATCATCGTTTTGACCAGGCGGCCGCCAGGTTGAAGGTGGCGACTGCCAGGTTGAAGGTGGGCGACCTCCATGTTGAAAGGGTTCTATAGAAGCGGCCGCCATGATGAAATATGAAGGGAATATTCAGTTAGCAATTTTTGTGGCATGTGTAAAGTGTTAACATTTGTATTATCCATACAAGACAGTTTGAGCAGTAAAGAAGAGAAAATCACATAACAGATGAACATAAAATAGTAAAATGGCACGAAGGCCCAGAAATGCAATACAGTGTATCAGAATATAAACTGGGGCACCCAGTCCCAATAACCAACAAAACTGAGGCACGCAGGCCCATGGATCAAGTGTATGTAAATGTATCTGACTAGGGCGCGCAGGCCCATAAAAAATAATAAAGGCTAGGGGAAAAGAGCTTTCTCTCTCAAAGACGCCTCAGGCGGACTCGACGAGAGGGGCCAGCCTCCTCCGAGCAGTCATCCTCAAAGAGCCGGCCAAAGTCATCACCATCATCGCTGTCTGAAGAGGAAGTAACTCTGGATCGGCTCTGAGCAGATGAGATCGACCCCCTAGAACGGGCCCGAGAAGATGCCCGGGAACCACGGCCTCTAACCGGGGCTGGGGCAGGAGGCCCAACTAGGGCCTGTGAAGGCACAACACTGGCAACCGGAGCTGGAGGGTGTTAAAAGAAAAGCAAGACTCGGAGCAAGAATAAAGGAAACAAAATATAGAAAAACTAAAAAGGAATACATGAGCTACTTACAACGGCTACTGGCGTGAAAGCAATGCCGGCCGCCCGCATCAAGGCATCCATCTGCCGGACCATCACTCTCAGGCAGATGACCATCAGCATCGTCCTGTCCACCCATGCCTGATTAAACTATAGGAGTAAAAAGAAGAAGTCAGCTAGACAAATGAAGCAAAAAATGAAAGAAAGGAATAAGGATAAGGAAATACCTGGCCAATCTCTGCTCTGAACTCAGAAACTGGCAGGAATGGAACAGGAAGGGAGAGAGGGAAGCCATAGGCCACAGTTTGGATCTCCCAAGGGATCTCCGGACCTATCATCCCTCCGGTTCCAGCTCCGGGGGCAGCAGCTCCAGTAGCTCCAGCATCAGCGGCAACATCAGCAACCTCTGGTGCCTATCCTCTCCTGCTACTGCCAGGACCAGCAGGGCCAGGACCTAGGGGGCCCATCAGGTGCACCCGTGCCCAAGCTGTGTAATCCCCCTCCGCCACCAGTAGCTCTGACATGGGAGTTCCCACCGTCTCTAGCAGCAAGTCGACGCGGCCTATGTGATCAGTCCGGCACATGCAGGCTGGAGGAACCACTGGTATCCTGAAGTGATCAAGGCCGAGCGACTGACGGACCACTCGCTCGCCAAGATAGTACTCCCTACCAAATGGGCTCTCCAATAGGATCCGCCTGGGGGCGATATCCCTGCTACACATCAGATCTGCGCCGGCCTGATCCTCAGCTCCTCGCCAGACATCCCAGTGAACTTGTAGTAATTCAAAGAATAAGTGCAAATAGACAATAGTAAGCAGTGCATACAGTACAGTATGATGACCAGTGTACAGAATACAGTGATCAGTGTGCAGAATAAAAGCATACAGTGCAGTGAACAGCCATGAATAAGATGTAATGCGGTAGACACAGTAAAAAGATACCTGGTCGGGGGTTAGCCGGTCCAGTGAAACCCGAAAGTGATCTATGTCCTTCCCTCCAGCCTTCTTCCCCTTTAGCCCACGGGACCACCGGGCTGCTCGGGGAATAACTAGGACATGAAGCCCGAGGAACTCGTAAGTCCACAGCTGCAATAAAGAATGCGTCAATCAGTAAATAATGGATAACAGGAGAATGGAAATGAATGAAAGAATACAAAAACTAAATCATACCTCCAAAACCCTCCAGTATCCCCCAATGCTAAGCTCTTGAGGGAACTGGGTCAGCGTTCGCATGAATCCGTAAAGGGTGGCCAGAGCAGCTTCTCCCCATTCGAACGAGGCAACCCAATCCAAACGTGCAAGGGCGCCAAGGTAATGCAGATGAATGGTATTCTTCTTGTTTGAAAACAAGGAGGTACCAAGCATATACATCAAAAAGCCCCGGGCGACCCACTCGAAATGGCGGGGCTCAAAGCATTGAAAGTGGCAGAAGCGCTCGAAGAACCAAGTGTATCGAACCCGGTCTCTGTTCATCTGAGTAGGAACGGCTCTGAGAAAATACAGCAGCGCATCAGTGGAGCGGTCGACGGTCGGATCAAACGGAATGGACGCTCCTCCAACCCGTATACTGGTAATCAGCGCAAAGTCGAGAGGCATCAGGGTAGCCTCAAAGATGGTAATATGGAAGGTATTTGTGGTATCCCACCACCGCTCAGCCAAGGTCGTCAGCCAGACCCAGTCATTGCTTGTTTACCCAACAAGGGTATGAATCGAGCAAAGCCGGAGGCATCAATAATGGCCCGGCTAGGAGCAGGGAGGGCGTCATACTACTCCAATACCTCTCCAGAGGCAGAACCTCTGAAACCTCTAACATAGCGGCCAGCCTGAGAAGAAGAAAACACGCATAAGATATATAAAAAAAATATAGATCAAACAAAGCAAAGTGCAGAAATTTCTAAAAGCAAACCCTAGGTTCGTGTGTATGTGACGACCCTTCGGTTCTTTCTTTCAAAAGTCTTAAGAAAAGACTAGGCACCTTAACCCTAGGTTCGTGTGTATGGGACGACCCTTCGGTTCTTTCAAGCCCTGATAAATCAGGTAAATTCTCCTAACCCTAGATTCGTGTGTATGTGACGACCCTATGGGTCTTTCAAGCCCTGATAAATGAAACAAATTCTCCTAACCCTAGGTTCGTGTGTATGTGACGACCCTTCAATTCTTTCAAGTCCTAATAAATTAGGAAAATTCTCATAACCCTAGGTTCGTGAGTATGTGACGACCCTTCGGTTATTTCAAGCCCTGATAAATCAGGCAAATCCTCCTAACCCTAGGCTCGTGTGTATGTGATGACTCTTCGATTCTTTCAAAAGCCCTAGGAAAATACTAGGCACCATAATCCTAGGTTCGTGTGTAAGTGACGATCCTTCGATTTTTGCACACCCTAGTAAAAATTTGGGAACCCTAAACCCTGGTATGCCATGCAGATCTCTACCTTTTTGTGTTAAAAATAAAAAATAAAAAAATAAAAAGGAAGAGGCAAAAGAAATCTCTCATTTAATGTTGGTATTTTGCCCCTTGTGTCCTAATTTTCTTCAATTTATAGGATTTTCATAAACTTTTTAAGTATTATCTCAAATTTGTTTCTCATTTTTTATGATTTTATTAAAATTTTTAGAATTATCTCAAAATTATTTCTCAATTTATATGATTTTTTAAAAAATTTCTCAAACTTTTTAGGATTTTCTAAGATTTTTCTTCTAAAAATTTACCCCAAGTTTTTACAATTTTCCTTGATTTTCTAAAATTTTCTTTAAATTTTCTAGAATTTTCTAGAATTTTTCTATAGAAAAAAAGGAATTTTCTAAAATTTTCTCAAAACTTTTTAAAAATTTTCTAAAATGTTTTAGTTTGTTTCTAAAATTTTTTTAAGGATTTTTTCTAAGTTTTTTTTCAAAATTTTCTAGTATTTTTCTAAAAGAACAAAAAGAGCTTTTAAAATTTTTTTCCTCAATTTTATGAAAATATGCCCCAATTTTCTAAATTTTTTTTTGAATGATTCCTTTTGATTTTTCTAAGAGTTTGGGAACAAATTTCTGAGAATTGTTGTAAAATTTCTTATTTTTCTAAGATCTTTGAAAATCTTTTTAACACAAAAAAAAAATCAATCCCTTAGTTTTATGTTTTTCCTAAAAATAAAATAACATTTTTTTTCAAACCCTTTAATTGCCTCTTTTATTGTTTGTTCAAAATTTTAGTATCCCTACTGTTTTAATTTCCTTTGCAAAGGTCTCTAAAATAAGACATCAGCATCACACCATCATCATCATCATATCAAAACACATATCATATCATCTGAGGGATCTTAGGCATGCGTCTACGTTTCACATATCATGAAAAATATGCTTTGAATTTGAAAAAATAGGGATAGGTAACCTATCGAAGGTCGCTGACAAGAGATGTAGTGGTCAGGCTCCCGCAAAAGAACGTCAGCAGCAACTGCATCAACAGGATGCTCGCACCGTCTCATCCCGCGGTATACTATGCGATGAGGGACCGGATCGTAAGTATGTGGGTCAAAAGGTGCTGGATCACCCTCTCTCGCGTCCGGATTTAGAAAGTCTGCTACCGCAGCCTCGACGGCAGCGTATGTAGCCGCTTGTGCCTCAGCAGCAGCCCATGCCTCCTCGGCTACCTGGCGAGAGGCACGCTCTGTCTCAAGCAGGAGAGCCTCCATCGCAGCGCTGGGATGCGTAGCAGTGACCCCATTGGCAGGCTGACTGGTGGTCGTATCCCTGAGAGTCCCCATGGAGGAACTCTCAGCAGCAGCTGGACCCCGTCATGCCCCTAAGTTGTTGTCTCCCTAACCCTGGCCCACCATGAAGAGGAACAGGATCACAAATAGAAGAGAGAACATCGTGAGAAAGCTAGGAAGCAAGAAAAAGTAAGAAAAGGAAGCTTGAGAGCAAGAGAGAGTGAGAGAGAGAGCTTGAGAGCAAGAGAGAGCTTGAGAGCACGAGAGAACTAGAGAGAGAGTGAAAAGTGCACAAATGAACCAGTTCACACGTTTTAAATATACGGATGCGCGTCTCGAGGTGGCGGTTGCCATGTTGCATGTTGGCGACCGCCATGTTCTCCTAACGTCACTTGGCGACCGCCATGTCTTAGGGATTTTTACCCGGCAGCCGCCATGTCATAGGAGTTTCACCTTGGCGATCGCCAGGATTTCAAACGTCATGTCGCTTCCATCTGGGCGACCGCCGGGTCAGAATGTCATTATGGCGTTTTGGGGGCAGTTTGGGATTGTTTTTGTTATTGTACATACGTTTATTTTCTTTTAATATGTTTTATTGTAGGTGTCTTGTTTTATCTTTATGCGTACCTTATTAACCAAAAATAATTTTCAAAAAAAATATATGTAAATAAATTTGTTTTCTTATGGTGTGTTATTTGTGTTTTGAGCTTATTGACTTTACGTATGTTATTTTTGTTTGCATTTTGCAAATGTAATAATCATTTTTTTAACCTCGTTTTTCTGCTACTCCATCTCGTTACGATATTTTCATTCCGATAAATTTAATTTTAAGCCGTAACTAGGCTTTTGATTATTTTTATCTCACGTCTCGAATTTGTAGGTCTTAACTCGACCTATTTAATTCGTGGTTCGACTTCTGATAAATTTGATTTTAAGCCATAACTAGGTTTTTCATTATTTTTTATCTCACGTCTCGTTCCGAATTTTCAGGCCTTAACTCAATCTATTAATCTGCGGTTTTCTTCCGATAAATCTAAATTTAAGTCATAAATTTGGTTTTTAATTATTTTTATCCCGCTTACATCCTGAAATTGTGAGGTCTTAACTCGACCGATCAATTGCTTTTCTGGTTAAGATAATTTCTTGGATCTTAACTTGATCATTTTAAAATTATTTTATCCAACCGAGTTCTTAGATCTTAACTTGATCTTTAGGATTTGTTTGATCATACCAGCATCATGTTAACGTCTCTATCATGTTACATTTACATTTTGCCCCAGTAACTACGTTTTGGTCTAATCCCTAGCAAAAGAGGTACGTAGGCAACTCAATGAAAGTTCGAGTACGACCAACATCATACGTATACTTGTGTGTTTATGGCCTAAGATTGATGGATCGGTCAAATAGCTGTTGTCTCTAAATCTTTGATATAACTTGTATCACGTGTTGCTATACGAGTCATATCAAAGAGAGGCAACTGCAGACACCTAAATTTGATCCCACCCAATCTTAGGTGGATCCGATGATAAAAACAGGTGAAACAAGTGCTTCAGTTCAATCCTCGGGAAGTGATCCAAGCTTGAAATTTGAACTTTAACCATTAAAACCCTTCAAAACCAGTAACTTTTTGTCCAAGCAATTCCCAAACATGGCGACCTCTAAATCCATTGTGGCGATCGTCAATAGACCATTGTGGAACATTTTCCTACATGACAACCGCCAACTTAAACATGGCAACCGCCAACTCATATTGTGGCGGCCGCCAACTCCAAATGGCTTGATGTGTCTAAAAACGTGACAACATCTCATTGGTTGAAGATATACCGAGCGATTCAGAGCCCCAACGCCGAAATCCTGCCGATATACCGAGTTCCGAATCTCCAATACCTACATTGAACCCTACATTACTTAGATCACCACCCGAGGATTGGACAATTGGAGCTCATTCTACTGACTTAAGGATTCCCAGGCAACCTAGGTACCTCGTTTGGATCCCCGGTCCTTCTAGCTCCACTTTCTACCCCTTTGGATTGGACAATTAAACTCTGCGTATTGGTAATAAGGCCTTCCTCCCCAACGGACAGATTAATTGCGGCATCGCCAATAAAATCTCATTTAGAGATAATTCTGGATAATTGTTAGTGTAGATCACTTTTCCAACTGAAGGGTTCATTGCGAAGCGATTGATTTGGGATTAGGTAATGGTTAACACTTACCTGTATATAATAGTATCATCTCCATTTGAATTACTACTATTATATATTGGACCGAAACAATGTCAGTTATTTAGTTTTACTTGGCAGGGTCAATTGCCTAGATAATGAAATTAAAAGAAATTGGCCTGCCTGATCTTATGAAGAATAATAGACGTTCTCTCAATGAGGCATGCTACTGGTGAATTAATTTTAAATTTGTATAGATAATCAAATTAAAATAAAGTTAAAGTTTTGCTCATCATAATTAATGATATTTTAATTATGTGATTTTTAAAATTAAAATGGCTTTTAACTCACTCGCTTTAATACTCAAAGAAAACAAACTTACGAGACCAAATTTTATTAACTGAAAATGTAACTTGGATATAATTTTAATTACCAAGGATATTCGTTCAATGTTAGAAAATGTGTTTGTTTCAGAAAAAAGTTCTTCTTCTGGGCCAAAAGACATGTAAAAGAAAAAAGGTTCAGAAAGAGAGGGACATAGTTTTCAAGATAGTTAGTGGGCCACGGACTGGTGTGAAAAAGCGAAAGACAGATGTTTTCACTACAATCAGATACGGCCTTAGAAAAAATTATATCTAGTATTTCTCAAAGGCAGAACAACAAGGATAATTTCTGTTCACTGGTTGTGGACACATGTTTAGCGGTGTTATCTACCGGTACTTGATGAGTAGATACATGAGCCACTAATTATGTCTGTAATTTTTTGTAGCGGTTTTAGGAAAGCCAACAACTTAGTGATTATGAGATTTACCTACATATGGACAATAATATAAAGGTAACAGCAGTTGCAGTAGGAGATGTCAATCTCAATTTTAGTGGAGATAGGATTTTAAAATTAAGAGATTGTTTTTATTTACCTTCCATCAGAAGGAACTTAGTTTTTATTTCTGAATTAGTTATAGACGAATATTTAATTTATTTTAATAACTCTGTGGTTATTAAAAATAATAAATGGATTATCTGTTCTAGTACATTGGTGGATTATCTCTATATTATTACTTCAATCACTCTTACACTACAACTAACTGAAATGAATAACACATCTAATTTACCATATAAGAGAAAGTTTTCTTATTTAATAAACCAAACATTTCTTTGGTACTTATGCTTGGGTCATATTAATCTAAAAAGGATAAACAGACTGGTACCAAATCGACCTTTGAGTTCATTGGAAGTGGAGACACTTTCAGTCTGTGAATGTTGTTTAGAGGGTAAGATGATCAAGAGGCCCTTTTCAGCCAAAGGCTATAGAGCTAAAAAACTGTTAGAGCTGATTCATTCTGATGTGTGTGGTCCTATGACAATCTGGACTAGAGGTGGCTTTGAGTCATTCGTTAGTTTTATTGATGACAACTCAAGGTATAGTTGCATTTACCTGATGCACCGTAAGTTTGAATATTTTGAAAAATTTAAAAAATTCAAGGCGGAGGCAGAAAAGCGTATGGGTAAAAGTATCAAATCACTACGATCTGACTGCGGTAGGGAATAACTCTTTGGAGAGTTTAATGATTACCTGTCATCAGAGGGAATTATAATCCAGTTGATTGCACCTGGTACTCCGTAGCAAAATTATATAGCAGAAAGAAATAATAAGACTCTTATAGAGATGGCAAGGTCTATGATGAGTTATTTAGGTTTACCTGATTCGTTTTGGGGACTCGATTTACAGACAGCGACTTGTATTCTGAATATGGTACCTTCTAAGTTAGTACCTTCTACTCCCATAGAATTGTAGACCGGGCATAAGCCTAGTTTGAAATACATTCAAATTTAGGGATGTTCAGTACATGTGCTGAAAGAAAATACGAGTAAGTTGGAACTGAGAACATAAGTCTGTTTCTTTGTAGGGTATCCCAAGGGAACGAATGGTGGTCTATTTTATAATTCTAAGGATCAAAATGTTATTGTTAGCACCAATACCCGATTCTTGAAAGATAATTATATTATGGATCACAGGCCCAAATACAATATTATTCTAGAAGAACTGAGAGGATACACCAGTAGAACGAAAGAGAAATCACAAGTCACTGATATTCCATTACCTCGTCGTAGTGGGAGGATTATCGGGACAGGTGCAAATCAAGAACAAGGTGCTAATGTACAGGATTCAGATTCTGCACAGCGTGTTACTACTAGTACACAGACACAGGTAGTGCCTCATCATAGTGGAAGAGTTGTTCATCAACCTGATCGGTATATGTTCATCAACCAATCAGGTTTGAGAACTTGTAGAACCACTTGAATAGATTAAATCTATTAAATGTAAGTGGATCTACAAGAAAAAGAGAGGAGAAGACGGGAAGGTTAAAACCTTCAAAGTTATGATTGTTGCTAAAGGGTTCACTTAGAAAGAAGGAAACGATTATGAGAAAACTTTTTCGCAGATAGCTATGCTTAAGTCTATCCGAATTCTCTTCTCCATTGCTGCTCATTTCAATTATGAAATATCACAAATGGATGTCAAGACAGCTGTCTTTAACAGAAGTTTCGATGAGTGTATCTATATGATACAACCAGACGGATTCATTTGAAAGAGCTAAGAGCACATGTTGTGCAAGTTTAAGAGATCCATTTATGGACTTAAGCAAGCATCAAGGTCTTAGAATACTTGGTTTGATTAAACCATAAAGTCTTATGATTTTTATCAGAGTCCAGATGAATCTTGTGTGTACAAGAAGCTTGACAGAAGCGTGGTAATCTTTCTAGTATTTTATGTAAATAATATCTTGCTCATCGAAAACGATGTGGGGGTGCTATCTTCAATAAAGGTATGGTTCTCTAGGTAGTTCGATATGAGAAACTTAGGAGAAGCCAGTCACATTCTCGGGATCAAGCTTTTGCAAGATCGAAAATAAAAGATGTTAGACTTATCACAAGCAAAGTATATCGATGATATCCTTACTCATTTTATCATGAAGGATTTCAAGAAAGAGTTTTTTCCTTTCAAGTATTAAATCACTCTATCCAATGATCAGTGTCCTAAGACACTTGATGATATAGAGAAGATGAATACGGTTCTTTATGCTTTGATAGTAAGAAGTCTCATGTATGCTATGCTTTGCACTAGACCCGATATTTGTTTTGCCATTGGCATGGTTAGTAGATATTAGTCTTAACTCAAGGAATGAGCATTGGACTGCGGTAAAGAATATATAAATAAGTACCTAAAAAGGACTAAAGATTATATGTTGGTTTACCAGGCAGACAGTCTAGTACCTTTAGGGTACACAGACTCAGATTTTCAGTCTGACAAAGATTCCCGTAAGTCTATCTCAAAATATATGTTTACCTTAGGAGGTGGAGCTATAATTTGGAAGAGTATCAAGCAGTCTTGCATTGCTGATTCTACCATGGAGGCCGAGTACATGGCAGCTTCTGAAGCACCCAAGAAGGCCGTTTGGCTCAGGAACTTCCTGTTGGATTTAGATGTGGTACATTCAGTTCAATCGGCTATTACACTTAATTGTGATAATAGTATAACGGTTGCAAACTTGAAATAGCCAAGAATCTATAAGAAAAAAAATACATTGAGCATAAGTATCACCTGATATGAAAAATCGTAAAGAGAAGTGATGTTGCTGCGACCAATATTACATCATGAGACAACCTTACAGATCTTTTTACAAAGAACTTACCGGCTAAAACTTTTAATAGTCATATAGAGGGCATGGGAGTCAGATGCATGGCAACATGGTTTGAGAATAAGTGGGAGATTGTTAGAGTTTGTATAAAAAAATCATATTTTTAGTATTTAATTTTATTTTTTAATAAAATTAACTTTTTATTTTATGAAAATTTTTATGAGTAATATTTGTATATCATTTCTTTAATGTTATGCATGGATATCCAATATTCTGTATAGTATTTAATTTAGTGTGTAAAGTAGGCTTACACAGAAAATTAGATTTTAGATTTTTACAGAATATAAATTTTATGTTCATAATTTAAATAGAAATAAATATAAAATCGGTACAACTGTAGTATAGAATTTTAGTAGACCTGTCTTGGTTACGGGGAACAGAAATAACGTCATCTATTGTTCTGACTCTCTGTGCTAATACACTTTGTGTGTATTGATTGGGACATTTGGAGTAATTAATTTTATACTGACTAATAAATTAATTCACACTCCAAGATTATTATGAATAGGCTTATCCTTTTAATCCTGAAATAATTATTGATTTACGTATATTTAATATTCGTTTGTTTGATTCATTATAGGGTGTGATCTTATATGGGTTTATATTCTCGGTAAGTTGGATAACAGTATTATTTATATGGCGAATATTAATTATTGACAGAATTCATGTCTCGATAGATCGGGGTTGACGATACTCCCTTAAGGAAGTTTATAAGTTTTAACCAGACAAAACTCTGCAGGTGGATTTAATTATCCGGCGGTCAAATAAGTTAAGCGGAATAGTTTAAGAAATTTAAAGATGCCAATTAAATTAAATTGTCAGTAATTAAATTTAATTGGTGGGTATCAAAAATCTTAACGTATGGAGAAATATTAAGCATTTAATAACAAGAGTTCAATGCAAGATGGTCTTGAGATTATGGATCAGAGTGCAATTATAGTTCTTTAGTGGTGTAAACTGTAATTCAGTATTTTATAAAAATTGCAAAAACCACTACAAGGTTTTCATAATTACAAATACGACTATGAGGTTTGCTTAATTGCAAAAATCGCTAATGGATGTTTGTGTTTCATTGGAAATCTTACTCATAATTACTCTACTGATCTCTGTTGTAACCTTATAAATATGCGTGTAGGCTGAACCAGTTTCATAACTTGTCTACAAGAGTAATGCTGTTTAGATTCTGTCCGTACAAGTTCTTGATAGATTATAGCCCACACTATATTCGAGAATCGCATAAGAAAATATAGTAGAAGGTCTGACAAAAGCTTCAACTCGGAATCAAAATCGTAGTTGAAGAATTGATTGGTAAAAAGGTATTCTTCCAAATTAATTTTGGTTGCACAGGTTTTATTTTGATCGTTCGACGTTAAAAGTTTTATCTGGAACCCGTTTTGACATTTGCCCGTGTAGTTAATTTTTTACCGAAAATCATTTACAAAAATAATAATCTTGACAATTTTGCCTCCAACAGGTACAACTAGAGAGTTTCATAGTAAAGGACCAGGAGCACTTGTTGTGCAAGTTTAAGAGATCCATTTATGGACTTAATGAGGTATCAAGGTCTTGGAATACTTGATTTAATCAAGCCATAAAGTCTTATGATTTTGATAAGCGTCTAGATGAGTCATGTGTGTGCAAGAAGCGTAACGAAAGCATGGTAGTCTTTCTAGTAATTTATGTAGATGATATCTTACTCATCAAAAATAATGTGGGGGTGCTATCTTCGATAAAAGTATGGTTATCTGAGCAGTTCGATATGAGAAACTTAAGAGAAGCCAGTCACATCCTCGGGATCATGCTTTTACGAGATCAAAAATAAAAGATGTTGGACTTATTACAAGAAAAGTATATCGATGATATCCTTACTCGTTTTAGCATGCACGATTTCAAGAAAGTGTTTCTCCCTTTTAAGCATAGAATCACTCTATCCAATGATTAATGTCCTAAAACACCTGATGTGATAAGAATATGAGGGCGGTTCCTTATACTTCGGCAATAGGAAGCCTAATGTATAGTATGTGTTGTACTAAACTCGACATCTGCTTTGTCGTTGGCATGGTTAGCAGATATCAGTTTAACCTATGGCAGGAGCATTGAACTGCGGTAAAAAAATATAATTAAGTATCTAAAAAGACTAAGAATTATATGTTGATTTACCAGACAGACAGTTTAGTACCTTTAGGGTATACAAACTTGAATTTTCAGTTAGAAAAAGATTTTCGTAAGTCTACCTCAAGATATGTGCTTACCTTAGAAAGTTGAGTTATAAGTTGGAGGAGTATCAAGCAGTCCTGTATTGTTGATTCTACCATGGAGGCCGAGTACTTGGAAGCTCCTAAAGCAGCCAAGGGGGCTATTTGGCTTAGGAACTTCCTGTTGAATCTAGATATATTACATTTAGTTCAATCGGCTATTACACTTTATTGTGATAATAGCGGAGCGAATGTAAACTCAAAAGAACTAAGAATCCACAAGAAAGAAAAATACATTGAGCGTAAGTATCACCTGATACAAAAAATTATACAGAGGGGTAATGTTGCTGTGACTAAGATTGCAACAGGAGACAACCTTGTACATCCTTTTACAAAGAGCCTATCGGCTAAGACTTTCGATAGTCATGTAGAGGGTATGAGAGTCAAATGTATGGCAGTATGATTTTGAATATAAGTGGGAGATTTTTAAGATTGTATACAAAAAATCATGTTTTTAGTATTTAATTTTATTTTTATTAAAAATAATTTTTTATTTTATGAGAATCTTAATGAGCAATGTATGCAATATTATTTCTTTAATGTTATGCATGGATGTCATTTATTCTGTATAGTATTTAATCTGGTGCGTAGAGTACGACTTGCACACAGAAGACTAGATTTTTTATTTTTGCAGAATATAAATTTTTGTTCACAGTTTAGATGAAAATGGACATTCCGTTGATATGACTATAGCACAAAGTTTTAGTAGGCCTGTCTTGGTTATGGAAAACAGATAATAGCGTCGTCTATTGTTTCGACTCTCTATACTAGTACACTTTGTGTGTATTGAACGGGACACATTGTGGTAATAAATTTTATACTGACTACATAAATTAATTTATACCCTAAAATTTTTATGAGAGTGCTTATGTTCTTAATTCTGAAATAATTATTAATTTGCGTATATTTAATATTCGTTATTTTGATTCATTAGAGGGTGTGATCTTATATAGGTCTATATTCCGGGTGAATTAGATAGCGGTATTATTTATATAATGACTATTAATTATTGACGGAATCCACATCTCGATAGATAGGGATTGCGATAACCCCCTTAAGGAAGCTTATAAGTTTTGACCGGGACAAACTCTGCAGGTGGACATAATTATCCGACGGTCAAATAAGTTAAGCGAAAATGTTTAAAAAATTTGAAGATCTCGATTAAATTAAATTGTCAGTAATTAAATTTAATTGGTGGGTATCGAAAATCTTAACGTAGAGAGAAATATTAAACATTCAATAATATGAGCTCAATGTAAGACGGTCTTGAAATTATATGTCGGAGTGCAATTATAATTTTTTAGTGGTGTGAACTGTAATTTAGTATTTTATAAAAATTACAGAAACAGCTGCAAGGTTTTCATAATTATAGATATCGCTATGAAGTTTTCTTAATTGCAAAAATCGCTGTTGAGTGTCTATGTTGTACTGGAAGTCTTACTCATAATTACTTTACAGGTCACTGATGTAGTCCTACAAATATGCGGGTAGGCTTAACCAAATTTATAACTTGTCTTGAAAACTAAAACTGACCGGGTTCTACCAGTACGAGTTCTCGAAGTCCATAACCCACATTATCTTCGAGAATCGCATAAGGGAATATAGTAGAAGGTTTGACAGGTGCTTCAACTCGGAATCAAAAATCGTAATTGAAGAATCGACCAAAAAGTTATTCTTCTAAATTAACTGTGGTGGCACGGGTTTTGTTTTGAATGTTCGGCATCAAAAAGTTTTATCTAGAGCCCGTTTTGGCGATTGTGCGTCCAGTTATTTTTATCAAAAAATCGTTTACAAAAATAATAATCTTGACAGTTTTGCCTCCAACATTAGGGCCATGATATCAATGTATGTATGTTGCATGATGATGAGATGAGATTTGGGAAGGGTTGTTATAATTTCATGTCGTATGAAATGGCTTTGTTTGGTTGGTTTCAACATTTTAACAAATAATTTTCGTTTCATTTATGTTAACGTCATCCTTGTGCCTCGAGGAGGGTTTAAACCTCATTTTAGTTGGCTTGTCATGCTCTGGGGGTTTTCAAAAAGGAGTTGTAAAAGCTAAAAAATATGTTAAATGTTAAGTTTCAAAAGTTTGATTTTTGAAAAGTGGTCTAGAGCCAAACCGTTCGATGTACCGATCGATCGGTCTATCAAGCGGTCTTGTCTAAGTCTCAGTTGTTTCACAGGCATGAGAAAAATAGTGAACTGTTAAAGACCACTTGATCGGTTCCTTGACCGATCGATCGGTTTGGGCAGAATTTGAAATTTTTGGTTGTTTAGTTTTAAAAGCTTGGCTCTTGGAGACCGTAGTTATCTTTTTTTGGGTGCTTCTTTCTCTTAAATTAAACACTCGGGAGCTCAGTTTCAAAGGTTTTATTGCCTCTTTTAACTTATATCCTCAACCAGTTTGGGCTCGGGTGATTTTGGCAGATCTTGTTATCACAACATGGGTTTTTCTTTGATGGTTCACGTGACCCAATTTTTGGGGCATGACAGATTGATATTAAAGCTCTAGGTTCGAATACCTAAGATCCATGGGAGAGGTTGCATCACCCGGTGATGATGATTGCGTGTGCTTGACGTGCATGTGTTTAAATGTTTTGATAACATGAGGACGATGGTCTGTTGTTCCATGAGGATTTTACGTAATACGTGAGCATGGAGGTTGGGCTTTTAGATTGATTAGTTTTGTCCTTAGGCGTTTGGATTAACACACTTGGAAGCCGAGTTAGAAATGCATTTAGCCGACGGACTTTCTTGCAAGGAATCTAAGTGGGTTACTTAAATTGATTAATCACTCTTGTCGGTCTTCCTCAGTATGTGGAGTAGGTCTGCATGATCTTGAATGGCTAAATATTAGCATGATTATGTGGCATGTGTTTTTAATAACATGATGAGTTGAATTTTATGTTGTTATGTTTTGTAATTTTTTCATATAGAAGTTATGTCTCCGCGGAGAGGGCGAGGTCATGGTCGTAGCCGTGGTTTAGGCCAAGGGGATGTGCTGATCCCTGATGTTGGGCATGCTAATGCACACCAAGGATCAATAGACGAGGTAGATCCATTCCTGGAGATGGTGGGTTCCATTTGCCAGTTAGCTAAGGCCATTAGGGGAGGGGCGAGAGTACCTAAGTCGAGAGAAACTGTAGCAATTCGTGAGTTTCAGCACCTTAACCCTCTTATCTTTGTTGAGAATCCCAATCTCAAGGTGTAATAACCCGAACTCAAGATATGAATAAAAAAAAAAGAACATCTCAAAAGAAACGAAATCTCGAACCTAAGTTCGGTAAGAAGAACTAGCCTGACCGTTTAACCTTTTCGAGCCCGAGACCAGGGATAGAGTGGGAACCACACAAGCATGTGTTAAAACCTTAATATTGAGGATAAGAATTCAAAGTTATAAGTCTAAGTCGTTTAAGATAAGAGTTACACTCGAAAAGTCAAGAAACGAACTAATGTGAAAATATCTGAATTTTCTCCTACAATCAAATAAAAAAATTTATTTTGATATATATATGTATGTATAATTATATATATATATATATATATACACTCAAGTGGCTAACCTAGAAGAGTGTATTAAAACTTGGTGAGCAAGTTTCACAAACTCAAGTTAAGTTTAAAGTAACTAAGGTTAGTTAACCCATGGTTAAGAGAACTTCCTAGGAAGTTTTCTATTTGATTTTTGGTTATAAAAAGAGACCCAACCCACTTTTTTTCTTCATAATTTCGTGCATAGAGAGAGAGAGAGAGAGAGAGAGAGAGAGAGAGAGAGAGAAGAAGGAAAGAGAAGAAAAAAAAAAGAAGAAGAAAGAAGGAGAATGATCCATGGAGCTTGAAAGCTAAGTATAAGGTTTTTCATTATAAAAAAATAATTTCTAAACAAGGTAATCAAGACTCTAACACTTCTGATTTTATACATATCAAATACCTCTTTTATTATTTTGAAACACAAATCAAATATCAAGAACCAAAAACTCAAAAATAAAGGCGTCATGGTTGGTTTTTGGGGCTGTTCGGTATGAATGTTGAAGTTGTGAGTTGGTGTG
>JAOTRH010026428.1:0-21540 GCA_034768845.1 Heliamphora exappendiculata | reverse complement strand
TTGTCAGTAACCTAATTTATTTATCGAGAATCCATATCTTAAACGTGGGGAGAATTCAGTGTATTTGATAATTGGAAGCTCAATACATAATTTGAGTTAGGGCCGGGAGTTCAGTCAGGATTTTTAGTGGAATAAGTTCTGGTTCGTGTGAGAAAGGATCTAACTCGGAGACAGAATTAGGGATATCCGATTTTCTCGTACGGCTACCCCGAGTCCTATACTTTCTTGTGATCCTTCACGTAGCCCACTACATGCATGGATATTTTTCTTATTGGTTTCAGTTATTATTTAATTTAATTTGAATGCTGATTTTGCCACCGGGGACATTCAGGGATTAAATTAAATAATGTATGGCGTTTTTTATTTTTGGCACACCTAGGAATTACTCCCTAGGTGGCCGACCTTAATAGGAGATGGTGGGTTTTATTTTTATGTTAAGTATATATTTTCTTATCTTTTTTTGAAAGGAGAATATATATACACTTAATATCCTTTTTGATATATGGCAATAAATTAAAAAGGAGACTCCATAAAGATAACCCTAAAAGCTCATAAAATTGATAAGTTTTCCAAGTGCATTAAGTGAATTAATAATATGAGTAAAGAGAGTGTACATGCTAGATACAGTTTCATCTTCATGCATCTTAAAGCTTTCATATTCACGGATTAATCGATCTATCCTAGAGTCTTTAACATCTTGTGTGCCTCTTCATAAGTGACTTCTAATTTTTTTCATATTTTTTTTGAACTTTTACATGTCATTATTCAATTGTATTCATTTGCATCTAAAGCACAATATAATGCAATCATGGTACTCGAGTTTATTTGCAATGGTTTCATATCATTTTCATTAATTTCTTTTTCTAATTTAGGGACTTCTTTACCTTCTACAGTCTTAGTGGGAGTGAAGTTACCTTGCACGATTACCTTCCATGCTCTTCAATCCATGGTTTGAATAAATATTCTCATTTTTTGCTTCCAAAAGATGTAGTTAACACCACCGAAGATTGGAGGCCGTGTGGAGGACTGACCTTCTCCAAAAGGGGATACACCAATATCTGTCATAGATCTTTTTTACAAAAACTTGTTAAGAATAATGTGATTAGCTCTGATACCAATTGATAGTAAGTGTGTGATCCCAAGAGAGGGGGTGAATTGAATTTTTCTAAAAAAATTGTTTAAGTATAAAAACCCCAGTATGCCTTTTAGTTCACTTATAAGAATTAATTCACAATTATATTTTTGGTTATGACTTCTTAGACTAAAACACAAGTATATTTGAAATGAACAATTAGTTTCAAAAATGATTTAAGTACAAATGAGGATGCTAACTTTTGAAGTCATTTTTGAATAATGCAAATGTACTTCTCAATAGTTAAACCTTCTTTTTAATACTTGACTTAACAATAAAAGTGTAACTTTCAAGTTTATTGTTTTTCAATTATTAAGATACAAGAATGTTTTAATTTAACAATGTTTCTTGCAAAGTGAAAAGAAAAGATTCAAAACTTTCTAGAAAACAAAAAATTAAATGATGCGAGAAACGAAATATTCAAGTGCAAATGTAAGTTTAAAAAAAAAACTTTTCTAGTTTTATAACTTTCAATTTTTATTTGCAAGTAGACTAATTTCTTAATAGAAAAATAAAGTGCAATAATATTATTTGTGAAGTAAATGAATCAAATGATGAAAGAGTGTGATGTAAAGAGAATTAAAGAAAATAAAAGAAATAACCAAGCAAGAAGATGAACACCACGATTTTTACAAGGTTCGGTGCTGCGGTCTACGTCCTTGCCTCAAGCCAACTGCAATGAGGATTTCTTGCTACCTCTCCTTCAATAGGCAGAGGCGCCTCTCTCTTTAGTCTAGGCAGAGGAGCCTCTCTTGAGAATGTATCCTTCTCAAGTTAACCCAATCATTGTAGACGAATTAGCTTCTTTTGAGAAATGCCTTTCTCAAATACAAATCAACAAGAGTAAATATGAAAGTGTACAAAGAACAGTCCTTGGATGAGCAAATAACTACAAACAATAAAGACTCTAAACTCACTTCTCAAGAAATATAACAATGAAACTCACAAAGAAATCTAATAATTTTTCTCACAAAAATATGAATGAAAATGCTCAAGAATTTGAAGTACAAGAAAGTTGTATATGAGAGAATGATTGAGAGGCTTTGAGTGAGTAAAACAAGAGCTCATGAGCTCTATTTATAGGCCTTAAAATCTGACTTGCCGTTGGGCTAAATAAGGTAGGTTCAAACTAGCCATTTTCAAAAAAATTCAAAATTTAACTTGTTCGGTCGACTGAGGAGAGGTGTTCGGTCGTCTGAACTTCTCTTCAGTCGACTGGACTCTTCAGTCGACTGGACTGAAAGGTCAGTCGACTAAATCAATTTGGATCTGAAAAAATCATTTTTGGTAGCTCACTCAATCGACTGGATAGAAAGCCTCAGTCGACTAGATCATTAAAAATCTAGATTTATATATTTTCAAAATATTTTGATCACTTTTTTATTTGAAAAAATATTTTTATGACTTTTTAGGATTCTTATGAGTTTCAAAGAAATACTCAAGAGATAACATGAATGTACAAGGATCCTAACAAATAAAATTTACAATATGTTCTTCAAGTCTTCAAAACCTCAATTCTTTGCATTTGTTCCACAAACTTGTCGCCAAAGAACTTGTTTTGAATTTATGCGTTATGACTTCCACTGTGTATCTTGGATTGTGCTAAGCATATGTTTCCTGTTAAACAATCTGAATGTGCACAATTAGATACATAGGTTTGTTATCATCAAAATTGATTATTGAAACCTTATTAGGCTAACACCTACATCAATCAAGGGATTTTGCATTGGTTTGCGTGTCCTTTTGTGCAAGAAAATACATTAAAACTTAATTTGATGTATTTTTTTAGTATTTTTTTCCTAATGAAACCTATTATTTTAGTATGTTTATGATAAATATTATAATCCCATATATTATCATAGTTTCCATAGCAATTGATTAAATAAATGTAGTATTTTAAGTCAAATTAAGCTATTTTGACAATATATAATTTTTTGACTTATTTTATTGTGTATGAACTTCAATAATGATTTTTTTGCTTTTATTGACCTATAACACTATATTATTATGTATATTAATTGTTCAACAAGTATTGGATCATTATAATGCTTAATTTAATACCTTTCTCATTATTTTAAGCTAAAAAAAGCAAAAAATCACTTTTTAGCACACTCCCCAAGGTGGTTGGCCACTAAGGGGAATTTTTATCATTTTGATGTTTTTTTGTCTTTTGCTACTTAATTGTACTTAAATTCTTAATTTAGGGTATCTATGTGTCAAAATTTGAGTTTTTAAGACTTTTTACTCTACTAGGGACAAATTGGTTATTTTATCCTATTTATGAGAATTTTTTATTTTTAATTCATTATTTCATGATATTTACTTCATTTAGAATGTTAGGAGACTCTCCAGATGCTTAGGTTTTGTTGCCTGAGTTTTAGACCTTTTTGGGGTTTCTAGGCCGAACTTAGGGTTTTCGATTCGAGTTAAGCCATTAAACCTCGTTCGTGCGCTATACCCTTGTGAACTATCCGTCACTAATACTAGGGTCCAAGCAAGGTCTTTACATGGATCGTTATTAACTGGGTTATTACAACTAGGGTCTGTACCGGGTCGTTACATGCTGAGCCTAACTCTCGGTTTTTAGCAAAAAATTCTAGCCTAGCCTAGGTGTTGAGCCCAACTCTCAATCTTCAGCATAAAGCCCTGGCTCGCCTAGGTATGCTCCAAAGTCCTAGCTCGACTAGGCAGCTGAAGTCCTTGCTCAACCAGGCACTCAACTTGATACAGTTGACTTGTCTTCACCATAAAAGATCAAGGCACATGAAGCTTCAACCTCTTTCTAAAGAAGCATGTAGAAGGTGAGGGCTATTGTGGAGGAGTAAATCCTCCCTTGGCAGAAAATCACAACCATCATCACAAACCAAATAAGTGGATGGGACAACACGGGGAAGCTCTTTCTCTCTCTTTCTCTACATATCTCTCTCTATATACCCTTCTCTCAATTGAGAGAAAGGGTGTGGACATTTGAACATTTAGAGTTTCTTCTTCCATTCTCGGAGCTGATTTAGGCGTCGTAGGTCCTCCCTTCGGCCACCAACCAGGAGTTTGTTTTGTAGGAATCAAGTACAAAAGGCACCAGAGGACACGTGATTATCTTCCTCGTTGGATTTCTTCATTCAACCCACCCAAACAAATATAATTTATGGGCACCACCGTATAATATATATATATATATATATATAGATTGGTTAATTGATTGAGAGAGAGAGAGAGAGGAGAGAGGGGGAGATAATGTCTTAGAACGATAAATTGATGCTGAATCTAGACTAACAGAGTACCAAACTTCTCAACTTGACCGTTCTTCTGCGCATCGATCTCTTTGTCGAAGAGATTCTCATCACTGCTGCTCATGTCACCATTTATGAATTGAATATCGAGCTTAGCCAATGGGTATGCCTTTTATCCCTCACAATCTCTTCCCATCCCACTCGAGCTTTGTTGTATGCTTATATTTGTGTATATATGTTCAGGTATTAGCTCTCTGACGTATTCATTTTGTTTATATTCGCCTCTCTTATAGAGTCGAAAGAATGTCGAAGGATCTCTATTTATTGTTAAGAGATGAGTTTTTTTTTAACGAAGTTTAATATTGCGTTCTTTTTATTATTTTCTTTTGTTGGGTTTCTATACGTTTAGAGTTGTTCTTAGCATGAATTCATGCTATTTGCCGTTGGGAGTGATTCTCTTTGTATATATTAAGTGTTAGTCTCGCAATTTTGGTGTTGATTTTCTTTCCTAATCATTTTAGGAACACTCAACCTTGATTCCAATTTATTGTTATGAACGGGCAAAAAATTGGTTAGTAATGTAATGTCCAATTGTGTAGATTTTCAACATAGATGTACCTCATTATGGACTCTATATAGGTGTTTCAGTTAATCAAGTCATTTTATTTAAATAAAATGACCCACGTTAATAGCTGAACACATTGTCCTGGGAAGCAGGTTTCATCCACCTTCAGAAGATAAGTGCATAAAAAAGTTGCTAAAACTATGCTTTTTATGGACGTGTGACTCAATATTCATTTTGTAGTGTAAAATATGGTTTTTAAAGGGGGCTTATAGATTTACCATGTTGCAGGCATGTTGCATGCTTTTTCTAGTTAGGTTTTGAGAGCAACGAGTTAACTGGGTGTTTCATTTCCTTGTGATATTATATGGTCAAATTGTGAATTGAAATTGTTTTATTTCGAATCTTGATTCTAATTGAATCGTGAGTCGTAAATATATGGTCATAATTTTAAATTTAGATTGTAACGGCAAGTCATGTCAACTCTCTTTTCTTATGCCTATAAATGAACATAGAGGCTTACTTTGCTTTGGTTAGTGTATCTTTAAATCCAAAAAATACGTATGCCACAAGCATCAACTCAAGTCATTTTGTCGCACATGAAGACCAAAACAATTTCTTCCTTTTCCCCTCTAATAATTTATCGTCACCTACAAAAGTCGATGACATTATCATTTATTAACATTTTCTTGCTCAATCCGCTTCACCTCATCATCAAGCAATTCAAACAATTTTATGGAGTTGATTATAGCGGATGTGGGTATGACTATTGATTCAATAAACATTGCCCCCTCCCCCCACACCCCCACGGCCTATTAATTAGAACATTAGTAAGGGATGAAACTTTCTATCGGTCCATGCGTCGAATATCAATGTGCATCTGAAGTGTAAAGGATGGGATGGAAAAGGTCACCCTTACCTCACGATAAGTTGGGATTCTCACCGCACACCATATTCATTGATTGACTTTTACATCCGAAATTAAAAGCCAATGCATACCCATAAGTTACTCCAAAAATATCCTTAACTACGAGTTATGTGTTTTGTCATACTAGTTATGCCACCCCAATAATCCTTCACAATAATTGCATTACAAGTTCATCTTATTGTTATCTTTAACCCATGTATAATGGTCCTATTGAGGCCTGCACAACATCTTTCTTTTTCCCTTTTGTGCATATCAACTATTCTCAATAAAGCATGTAAATAAACCAAATCTCTTTATTTTTGAGCAACAATAACTCAAAAGTAAGCTTTCTCCAACCAAAATAAATCAATTAATCATGTAAAAAGTGCTTAAACTGGTCACTGATTCCCATTAAAGACCATTGAAAAAGTTGGGCCTTTAACTGATCACTAATTCCCATTGGCAACAAGGTCTCCACATACATCCTCAAATGAATTCTTAGGTCTCTAATTTGGTCAAATTTTCTATATTGGGCATTTTAAACTTTTCAAAGACTTTAACATCGGGAAACAAACAAAGCCCCTCCACATCAAACATGTAATCTTTGACCCCTCGAGCCATCCTCAAGACCTTCTTTAATTTGTTGACCTTATTAGATAAAATTGACTCTTTGATGGTTAGGATTTTTGGGATTTCCAATCATACAAGTGGCACAACTGCTAGTTGGGCTCCATTGGGTCCCGCGTTATCATCCCAAATGTTGTCTCCAATTCTATCCTCCTAGTCATTCGGGAGAACTACATTGGGGTTCGTAATCTGGGTCTGCAAGGCTTGGATCTGCTCTTGGCACTGGTTTGGATCCTGGCCTGATTGGTCATAGTAGTATTAACCCCTTCAACTGTTCACTATAATTCCAAAATTTTTCTCATCATATCGGCCATGGAAAATTCAGATATGCCATTGGTAAACTCAATTGCTCTACACGTTTGAATCTTCAACTCGGAGATCGGGCCCAAGCGCATATACGTTCTTCCTAGCACGAAGCTATATTCCCGCGTCTCTAAGCTTAAAGGACTAGTGTAAACCGAATAATTCATCACCTGGGGTCTAAATTCGGAATAGCCCGTGCTAGGCAACAAGATAAGAAAAACAAAAACTAACCTAAATCGGGTGCTAACTATACAAACAAATGCATCCATAAAAAGAAAATCACATAATCTTAAAAGATTTATTGATCCTAAAAGAAGGGGTCTAAGAAGCTATATCCAAGAGGAGAAGGCGGTAGGTTTGCACTCAGTGTACCTTCTGAATAGAGTCAAGAATATACCTCTTAATATAAGGAATGGTGTAAAGCATGGGCAAACGGTATGCAATAACTTTTTTTCCACATCTATGAGAGCATGTGGCCATAAATCTTACTGGCTTCCCTAGCATAGCCCTAAGACAGTAAACTGATCGAGGTAACAAGTAGGAGGAGCAGAGGATTTGAGAATCAAGCAAACAAATATGCACAATGAAAATGCGAGTACCAATGAAAAGTTTACAACAAATACCATTAACATTTCGAGTTAAGCACTCTTAAGAGTTTTGTTTTTAAAAACCAGTCCCCAACAGAGTTGCCAAAAAAACTGCGGGCGTTTCGCTTCGACCCTTGCGGGTGCATTCGGGAAAATGGTGTGCTAGATATTTTTTATTTTTAGAAAAATTCTCTTTTCTTTTTGAAAATAGAAAATCCAAGATATTCAAACACATTTTTAAGAAAAAATGAGTTGCCACTTGGTTTTTGAGAAAAATCAAGAAAAATAAAAAAAAAAGGCCACGGTCCTTTTTTAAACGTAACTAGAGAAAAAGAGAGTTCGGGGGTTAAGATACGAAAAGAAAAGATGTTAGGTACCTTTTTTGCCCAACTGTAAAGTTGGCATCTACTTTGTCAATGTTGGTTCTTGTTTTAAATTTTTCAAAAATAACATATACAGAATAGGAGATTAAAGAGAGTTTATACAAAAGCAAGCAAAGAAAGAAAATCTTAACTACAATCTTAGGGGTCATACAACTTGGTTATCATTTCTAGATATGCCACACGTATTGTTTGAGCAAAGCAAAACAAAAAACATGTGATAAAAGATTCAACAACACAAGAAAGGCCTAAAGGGAATATGAGTAAGTTTTTATCTTTAACATGCTATTTACAGATTATACAAAAAGAGCAAAAGGGATTCAAACACTATTTTAAGCTACTTGATATACAGAAAACTCACGATCGTAGCAAATAATGTTACGGTCGTGACAAAATAAGTTAGGAAATACGCGGCCAAGATAAAATACATGTAGCTGCATGAAAAGGAGATGTAAGAAGTAATGGCCGTGACAACCAGAGGTTGTAGCCATGGAATTTTTGAGGTTCAAAAGAGGGTTTTCTACATATAAGGTCAAAAGGGACTCAGATGAATAAGAAACATAGAATAGAGACCACAACTCACTTTATCAAGGCTACATCTACTATTCATTACTCCAATAGCAACATAGATCTTAAGACAGAATGCATAAAACATCAAAAATAGATAACATAAGTCTTTAAACATAGTTTTCAAGCTACTGGTCTCACAAAAAGCTTACGACCGTAGCAATGGAATGTTACAGCTAAAAGTAAATAAGTAGCGTCCGTAATAATATGGTCAAAATAACTCACAGCTGTAACAACCAAAGGTCGCAGCCATCAGATTTTTGAAATCACATAAGCATTTTTAGGTGTCCAATGTGCCAGTGAATATGAAAATGGATTGAAATATGCTATTCTACGTATTACAGAGAGTTATAGACATTATTTTTTCATGGAAAGGTTATATGAACATGCTTGATAAAATGGATAAAAGGAAAGAAATAACGAATGGAAACCTTAACCGTAACACCCTTGGGAGAGAGACGATGATGGTTTAAAGAAACATCACGATTTTCCTAAGGTTACCTAGTGTAGACAACTGCCTCGAATGTCCTCTCGAATGTGAAAGACGAGAATCGCCAAATAATCCATACTCTAAGGCCTCACCAATGCAAGTAAAGTCACAAACTAGGCTCGAGAGCGTGTAGTATAAGTATCGGGAGTATTGGAATATCAAGTGGGAATTGGATTCGGTAGAGTATCGGTATCCAGGTATTTCTCTTCTCTATTTCTGTGAAAATAGCGCCTATTTATAGGCAAAGAGCCAACACAAACGTCTTCTGGAATGCTGCCACATGTTAAAAAAGGTGTCAAACTTTATAGTTGCAACCTTTATTGTACGAATAGTGCCGATCGTGTCCTTCAGTTGTATGAACAGTGCAAGCTGTGACCTTCAAAGGTCGCGGCTAGGTTTACATTTTCAAAAAGGTGGCGGTCGTGACAAATGGAAGTCGCGTTCTATTCTAGGATCATAAAAATGTGACGATCGTAAGAGTGAGGACAGGACCTGTCGTAGGGTTTATGAAAAAGGTAGCGGCCGTAGGGATAAGGATGTCGTGACCTAAAGGTTTTTGGTGGTTTCTTGGGTTTTGAACTGAGTTTCTAACTTTACTTGCTTAGGAGTATCCTTGAGCATAATTCCCATGTTTTTTCCATTGGGGATCATTCGAGACAGGTGCCTAAGATTTAGTTTCGTCAAATTGGGGTGTCTATAGAACTATAATGAGAATGCCATTACCTTGTGTGGCAAACCCCAGGTCTGGTTAAGTGGTTATTTGTATCAGCATGAGTTGACCCCCGCCTATCGACTGCTGAACATTATTGTTAGCGCCAGCATAAACCCAAGAGATCATCTTTCTAACGTCAATCATGAGATGGGGTGTGTGCTTTTCATGATTAGTTAGGGTAGGAAGGTTGACATTGCCCGCATCTTTCTTCAATCCATGCTCAAAGTTGCACACGGCAACAAGACTGTTGCCTTACCATATGGATTGCTTGTCTCAAACTTTCTTCACTCTCTGCCCAATTTGTTTCCACCACCCAGCCTCACCATGGAGCGGGTCACTAAATCTATTAGCAAACGCACGTTTTCACGAAGTGCTACATGCATTTCTACACGAGATGCCCCGATTGATCTCAAGGATGCTAATGATGATGACGATGATATTGACAACGCCCCGAGTGCCTCCACTCCTCCTCCACCTGAGGAGGAGTCCTCTCTATCCACCCAACTGTCTTCCCTAGAAGCCAAGGTAGACAGGTTACTTGCGACCCATCAGGAGGATATGTGCACCATCATCCGCCGCTTTGATCATCTAAAAGATTTGATACGAGGTCGTTCTACTCGTGGTGGTAGCTCTTCTTAGCTCTTTCCAGGCGCACACAAAAGAGGAGAATGATGGCTATGATATAATGTTTTTTATGATATTTTTGTGGGTTCATTTGAATGGTAATAGGTTGATACTTTGGTACATTTAGTTGGAACAATGGTAATGGTACATTGTTTGGTATACTAGTAGCAGGTTGGTTACAGGTTGATAGGTTAATACTTTTTGTTACATTTTGGTGAAACACTACTTTTTGATGATTTTTTTTTGTTATCAATTGCATGTAATTCCTTGATTATCCTTGTATGCAATTGCATTTTTTTCTTTAATATTGGACATGTGGTGTAGTGTCACGCCCCAAAACTCAAGCCACGTGAACCACCTAAGAAAAAACCATTTTGAGATAATTGATTCCATCAAAACCACCCGAGACCAAATAGATCAGAGAATGGAGATGAAAGTTAACTTAAAACCTTTGAAAAACACACTTCCATATGTTTATTTTATAGAAAAAGTGAACCCAAAAGGGTTAGGTCAAGATTCCCAAGAGCCAAGGTTTAAAACAAAACAACAAAATTTTTCAAGAGGCTACTCAGACCACTCAATCGGTCTAAGTCCTCGCCTGCATAAAACAACCGAGAGTGTGATTTCACCGCTTGATAGACCGATTGATCAGTCCATCAAGCGGTCTGGCTCTAGACCATTTTTAAAAAATCTAACTTTTCACCCTCAACACTTAACCATTCTTCAATATTTTTGAAAAGCTTTCAAGGCATAACCAAGCCTACTAAAACATGCCAAAACAAGGCTCAAAATCCTCCATCGAGGACAAGAGTTTATATAAAGTATAAACTAACCAAAAACCTTTCATTAAAATGCTGAAATAATCAAATAAAAACCATAATATAAAACTACGAAAAACAACAATCAACCCATGGTTCCTCTTATAAACATATAATATATATGCATCGGCACCCCGGCAATAAGAATTACAATATACATGCTTTCAAATCTAAAACATGTTACATCACTACATGATCTAAAATCAAACAGTATAAACTACTGAACAACAACAAAATTAGGGTTTTGTCTTTGCTTCCTCCATGGCTCATCGAGATCAACCCACGTGATCGACTATGTCACCTGAAAAGTTTTTAAATGCCACAACGTGAGCCGAAACCCAATAGGAATAGACTAGCATGAAATAAAAGCATAATATGCAATCACGGATTATATAAACAACTCGACTACACAAGTCTCAAAAGAGTTTTCCATCCTTAAAATCACAAGTTTTTGTATAATCTCATAACATTTATAGTTTATCAAATGTAAACAACATGTTATTTTTCAACCAGGTTTCCATAACCTACAATGATTTAAAAATGCTTTGCACTCTTTTACGGTCTTCCAACGAGGGATAAGTACTAACCCAATCATGTACCTTGTACTCTTTTTCGGTCTTTCACCTCAAGACAGTACTAACCCAATCATGTAATTCTTTACGGTATTTCACCGCATGACCAATATCCGCCCCAATTATGCATTTCTTAACGATTTTTCACTGTAGGACCAATATCTACCCCAATTATGCAATTCTTAACTGTCTTTCACCGTAGGACCAATGTCGGCCATTCTTTACGGTCTTTCACTGCAGGACCAATTTCTGTCCCAATTATGCAACTCTTTATAGTCTATCACCGCAAGACCAATATCGGCCTCAATTATGCAATTCATTACGATTTTTCACCGCAAGACCAATAGAGGCCTATGTACACACATTGCTACGGTACATCTATAGAATCATTTAAAAGGCACACAGCACGACTATCAAAATATTTGTATGCACACAACTATGTACAACACGCCCATTGGTATTTAGCCACGTCTTCCATATAACCATGGGAATCGACAAACATTTTCAAAATGTTTCTGCTAACCAACCGAATCATTTAAAAATCAAGGCTCAACCCCAAGGGTTAGTTTCGAACCTTCAAAACCATGTTTCCGCAACATACACATAATTCCTTTAGTTTTTTAAACTCATCTTTTCGAAAACAACAGACACACACGTCCATAAACTTTGTAGTAAACCATACAAAAATGCATAACATGCTTTTTATTCAACCAAACACGACTTAAATGCAAAGTTCAACATTTATAGCATTTTACAACGGTAAAAATGCATATAATTACACGTAGCACCCTTTAAAGAAAAATAGTTTAGGATCCTACATCGGAGAGTTAAAAACTCAAAACTTTAAACACTGACAAAAAAATAAAGTCCCCAAAACGTGATTCTATTTGGATGAATGCGAAGCCTATGGCGCGTATATCAAGGATCTACTATCCAAATGCTAAGATTCGAGCTCAAACTAACCCAAAAGCTAGAGAATGCAAAGGTTTTGGTCTTTCTCTCAAGGGAGAGAAAGAGAAGCTTACATAACAAGCTATGGCACGAAAACCCAGGCCACTAGCTGCTATATATATAATCCACAACAGACAAAAAAATCGATCGATCTAAAAATCGATCGTTCGGTCCTGCTCTTCAACTTTTCTGCCAAACACCCAAGCAAGACCGGGATTGAAACCCACATGGATATCTAGTTCAACATATGCATAAAATGTTAGAGGTAATACTTCCAAGATCATTATTTTTGTAAAATAATTTTTGGTAAAAAATTAACTGGACGGACAAACGCCAAAACGGGCTCCAGATAAAAATTTTGACGTCGAACGATTAAAAATAAACTCGTGCAACCAAAGTTAATTTATAAGAATACATTTTGTCGATCTATTCTTCAACTAGGACTTGATTCCGAGTTAAAACTCCTGTCAGATTTTCTACCGTATTTTCTTATGCGATCCTCGAACGTAGTGAGGGCTACAATCCTCTAAGAACTCGTATCGGTAGAATTTCGATATATTTAAGTCTTGAGAGAGAAAAATAATATCATAATAATGATAATAAAAATCTCCAAAACTGGTTCAGCCTACCCGCATATATATAGGGCTACAGCAGGGACCTAGGGAGTAATTATGAGTTAGACTTTCAGTGGAACATGGACACCTACTAGAGATTTATGCAATTATGAAAGATATGCAGCGATTTTTACAATTTTCATAAAATACTGAATTACAGTTCACACCACTAAAGAACTATAATTGCACTCTGACCCATAATCTCAAGATATTCTTGCATTGAGCTCCTGTTAATAAATGTTTACCATTTCTCCCCACGTTAAGATTTTCAATACCCGTCAATTAAATTTAATTACTGACAATTTAATTTAATCGGCATCTTGATATTCCTTAATTCCTTTTACTTAACTTATTTGACCACCGGATAATTAAATCCACCTGCAGGATTTGGTCCAGTCAAAAGTTATAAGCATCATTAAGGGGATACATCAATCTCGATTTTTTGGGACGTAGATTCCGTCAATAATTAATATTTTTCATATAAATAATACCGCTATCCAATTCACCAGAAATATAGACCCATATAAGATCGCACTCTCTAATGAATCAAAACAACGAATATTAAACATATGCAAATCAATAATTATTTCAGAATTAAGAGGATAAGCACTATTCATAATATTCTTAGAGTGTAAATTAATTTATATAGTCAGTACAAAATTAATAACCTCAAATGTTTCGTTCAATACACACAAAGTGTACTGGCACAGGGAGTCAGAACAATAGACGATGCTATTATCTATTCTCCGTAACCAAGACAAGCCTACTAAAACTCTGTGCCACAGTCGTACCGATGGTATGTCTATTTTCATCTAAACTGTTAACATAAAGCTTATATTCTGCATGAACCTAAAATCTGATATTCTGTGTGTAAGCAGTACTTTAGACACAAGATGAAATACTATACAGAACATTGGACATTCATACATATCAAAAAAATGATACACATACATTACTCATAAAGATTCTCATAAAATAAAAAATTAAATACTAAAAATATGATTTTCAGTATACCAACCCTAACAATCTCCCACTTATACTCAAAACCATGTTGCTGTACATCTGACTCCCATGCCCTCTACATGACTATCAAAACTCTTAGCTGGTATGCTATTTGTAAAGGATCTGCAAGGTTGTCTCTTAATGTAAGCTTTATATCTGACTAAAAATCTGAGTTTGTGTACCCCAAAAGGTACTAGATTGTGTGTTTGGTAAACCAACATATATTCCTTAGTCCTTTTTAGGTACTTGATTATATTCTTTACCGTAGTCCAATGCTCCTGTCCTGGGTTAGACTGATATCTGCTAACCATGCCAATGGCAAAAAAAATATCGGGTCGAGTGCAAAGCATAGCATACATGAGGCTTCCTACTGTCGAAGCATAAGGAACCACCTTCATCCTCTCTATCTCATCAGGTGTCCTAGGACACGAATCCTTGGATATAGTGATTTCATGCCTGAAAGGGAGAAACTCTTTCTTGAAATCTTGTATGCTAAAACGAGCAAGGATATTATCGATATACTTTGCTTGTGGTAAGCCCAACATCCTTTGTTTTCGATCTCTCATAAGCTTGATCCCAAGGATGTGACTGGCTTCTCCCAAGTCCTTCATATCAAACTGCCTAGATGACCATACTTTAACCGTAGATAATGCTCCCACATCATTTTCGCTCAACAAGATATCATCTACATAAAGTACTAGGAAGATCACCATGCTTCCATCACGCTTCTTGTACACACGGACTCATCCGGACTTTGGTCAAAACTATAAGATTTTATAGCTTGATCAAACCGAGTGTTCTAAGACCTCGATGCCTACTTAAGTCCATAAACGAATCTCTTAAGCTTGCACAACATGTACTCCTGACCCTTTGCAATGAATCCATCTGGTAGATACACTCGTCAAGACTTCCGTTTAAGGAAAGTTGTCTTGACGTTCATTTGCCAGATTTCGTAATCGAAATGAGCGGCAATGGATAAGAGAATCTGGATAGACTTAAGTATGGCAACTGGCAAAAATATATTCTCATACTTAATCCATTCTTTCTGAGTGAACCCTTTAGCAACAAGTCTAGCTTTGAAGGTTTCAACCCTTCCATCTACTCATATCTTCTTCTTGTAGATCCACTTGCATCCAATGGGTTTTATCCCTTCGGGTGATTCTACAAGTTCCCAGACCTGATTGGAATACATATATTCCATCTTTGAATTCATAGCCCTTTGCCAAACAATCTACATCTTTGTCTTGTAGTGCTTCATTGTAGTTATAGGGTTCGGTATCCAGTTCTATCGGGATCCTGTCAAAAGACTCTCCCAAGAACATATACCGATCATGTTGATGAACAACCCTCTCACTACAACGAGGCACTTCCTGTGTCGGTATACTAGCAGTAACAGGCTATACAGAATCTGAACCCTTTGCATCAAGCACCCTGTTCTTGATTTTCACCAGTCCCGATAATCTTTCCACTACGACGAGCTAATAGAATATTAATGACTTGTGGTTCCTCTTCCGTTCTACTGGTATTTTCTCTTAGTTCTTCCAGAATAATTTTGCTATTGGGCCTGTGATCCATAATATAATCCTCTTCTAAGAATCGGGCATTGGTGCTAACATTGACTTTATAATCCTTAGAATTATAAAATAGACCACCCTTCATTCTCTTGGGATAACCCACGAAAAAATAGACTTTTGTCCTCGGTTCCAACTTACCCGCGTTTCCATTCAGCACATGTGCTGGACACCCCCAAATCTGAATGTATTTCAGACTAGGCTTACGCCCAGTCCACAATTCTGTGAGAGTAAAAGGTACTGACTTAGAAGGTACCAAGTTCAGAATGTAAGCTGCTATCTCTAAAACAAGTCGCCAAAATGAATCTGGTAAACCTGAATAACTCATCATTAACCTTACCATCTCCATAAGAGTTCCATTCTTTCTTTTTGCTACGCCATTCTGTTGCGGAGTGCCAGGTGCAGTCAACCGGGATGCAATCCCATCTGATGACAAGTAGTCCTTAAACTCTCTAAAAAGGTATTCCCCACCATGGTCGGATCGTAGTGATTTGATACTTTTACCCAGACACTTCTCCACCTCCGTCTTGAATTCTTTAAATTTTTCAAAGCATTCAGACTTGCAGTGCATTAGGTAAATATATCAATACCTTGAGTAGTCATCAATGAAACTAATGAAGTACTCAAAGCCACCTCTAGCCCGGATTGTCATAGGACCACATACATTAGAATGAACCAGCTCCAACGGTTCTTTAGCTGTTTAGCCTTTGGCAAAAAAGGGCCTCTTGGTCATCTTACCCTCTAAGCAAGATTCACAGACTGAAAGTGCCTCCACTTCCAATGAACTCAATGGCCCATCTGCTACCTGTCTGTTTATCCTTTTTAGATTAATATGTCCCAAGCGTAAGTGCCAAAGAAATATTTGGTTCATTAAAGAAGGAAACTTTCTCTTATATGGTAATATAGATGTATTATTCATTTCAGTCAGTAGCAGTGTAGAAGAGATTGGAGTAATAATATAAAGATAATCCACCAATGTACCAGAACAGATAACCCATTTATTATTCTTAATAACAACAAAGTTATTAAAATAAATTAAATATCTGTCTTTAGCCAATCTAAAAATAGAAACTAAGTTCCTTCTAATGGCAGGTGCATAAATATAATCTCTCAATATTAAAACCCGATCTCCACCAAAATTGAGAGTGACATCTCTTACTACAACTGCTGTTACTTTCGTATTATTGCCCATATGCAGGTAAATCTCTCAATCACTAAGTTATTGAGTTTCCTAGAACCCTTGCAATGAATTGCAGGCATGATTAGTGGCTCGCGTATCTACACACTAGGTACCGATAAATAACACCGCTGAACTTGTTTCCACAACCAATGAACAGAAATTACCCTCTTTGTTCTTTCTTTTGAGAATTACTAGACATAACTTTTTCTAGTGCTGGGTCTGGTTATAGTGAAAATATCTATCTTTCAGCTTTTTTATACTAGTCCGTGGCCTACTAACTACCTTGAAAACTGTGTCTCCCTGTTTCTGAATATTTTTCTTCTTCATGCCTTTCGGCCTAGAGGAAGAGCCTTTTTAATAAACAAACATATTTTCTAGTATTGAAGAAATACCATTTGTAGTTAAAGTTACATCCAAGTTATATTTTTAGTCAACAAAATTTGGTCAAGTAAATTTGTTTTCTTTGAGTATTAAAGCGAGTGGGTTGAAATCTATTTTAATCTTGAGAATCACATAATAAAAAAATCATTAATTGTGATGAGAAAAATTTTAAATTTATTTTAATTTGGTTCCCTCTACCATTTTAAAATTAATTTGTCAGCAGCCTGGTAACCTGTGAATAGCATGCCACGTTGGGTGGACGTCTACTATCCATAATAAGACCAGACATGCCAATTCTTTTTAATTTTACTATCTAGGCAAATTACCATGCCAAGTAAAAATTAAATAGCTGGTATAGTTTCGATCCAGTATATAATAGTAGTGACTCAGTTGGAGAGGATACTATTATATACAGCTAAGTGTTAACCATCACCTAATCCAAATTAATCGTTTCGCAATAAACCCTTCAGTTGGAGAAGTGATCCACACTAACAATTATTTAGAATTATCTCAAAAGGAAATTTGTACTGGCGATACCGTAATTAATCTATCTGTTGGGGAGGAAAGCCTTACTGCCAACACGTAGGGTTTAATTGCATTGCCTACAAACTGGTAATGGAGACCGCAGAATTTATCTGTGAATAAATTTTCTCTCCCACTTTGATTTTTAAAATATTTTTTGAGAGTTATAAAAATTTGTTTAATTAAAATAAATTTATTAATTTAGAAAAACATCTCTCTGTGTACATGATTTCAAATATTCTGATTTTTCAAACTATCTTTTCGTATTTAAATGCGTAACAAATAAAATTTAATAAATGCACAGTTTTTCCTCCAGCTTTTTAGCTAAGGTAGTGATTAAAGGTATTTAAATGCACAGTTTTTCCTCCAGCTTTTTAGCTAAGGTAGTGATTAAAGGTATTTATTTATTTTATTTTTTGTTTTGTATTTTTCAAAAAATAATAATTTATTTTGATTAAATAATTTTTGATTTAATTAATTTAAAATTCAAAATTAATTCCCACGTTTTTCCAAGATATTCGATTTAAAAAAATCACCTTAAACATGACATTTTGTAAAAAAAATATCTAAATTTTTTTTATTTAATTAAAATTAATTAATTAAAACAAACTTAATTTTATTTTCTATTACAGAATATTTTAATTAAAACTGAATTTTTGAAATTAATTAAATTAATAGGATAAATAAAATTGATAATTATCATCCACGCAATTAAAATATAAAATAAATTAAATACAAAATAAATAAATAAAATATCCCGATTTTATGATCGTATCAAAATTCTAAAGAGTTTCAATCTACTATTAAGCTTCCATTCTTTCAGTTGCTATATAATTCTAATTTTCCCGATTCCATTAGGATTTCTTGATCTTATCTAATAAAACACAGTTGGGAATCCTAAACTGTTTCAATGTTAATCCCAAGCATCCAAATATCACGTTTGGATAAACATTGTTGCTTTTGGCTTGGGAATTGTGTTGGAAACCGCATCACCTATTGAGGGAAAACCACTATTTGGCTTTGCACTTTAAGCGAAAAAATTGCTGGGATTGGATGAAAGAAAACTCAATCAACCAAAATGCCCGTGAATGCCGAAACATTTTTTCTTGAGAAAAAAAAAACTTCTTGCTAATTGGGAATTGTCGTTGCATTGAAACAGCCCACCGCAACACTGAAACATGTTTGGAAACAATCTTATGCGCCACTGTTTGGGCCATGCTTGGCGCCGCTTGATAAGGTTGCTATTTTTGTTAGGGTTGGTATACTAAAAATCATATTTTTAGTATTTAATTTTATTTTAATAAAATTAGTTTTTCATTTTATGAGAATCTTTATGAGCAATGTATGTATATTATTTTTTTGTTATGCATGAATATCTGATATTCTGTATAGTATTTAATCTGGTGTGTAGAGTACGGCTTACACACAGAAGATCAGATTTTAGGTTCTTACAGAATATAAGTTTTATGTTCACAGTTTAGATAAAAATGGACATACAATCGGTACGACTGTGGCACAGAGTTTTAGTAGGCTTGTCTTGGTTACGAGGAATTGATAATAGCATCGTCTATTGTTCCGACTCTCTGTGTCAGTACACTTTGTGTGTATTAAATGGGGCATTTATGTAATTAATTTAGTACTAACTACTGACTATATAAATTAATTCATACCCTATGGTTATTATGAATAGTGCATATCCTTTTAATTCCGAAATAATTATTAATTTGCATATATTTAATATTCATTGTTTTGATTCATTAAATGGTGCAATCTTATATGGGTCTATATTCCCGATGAGTTGGATAGCAGTATTATTTATATGAAAAATATTAATTATTGACGAAATTCACATCCCGATGATCGGGATTGACGATACCCCCTTAAGGATGCTTATAAGTTTTGATCGGACCAAACTCTGCAGGTGAATTTAATTATTCAGCGGTCAAATAAGTTAAGCGTAAGGGCTCAAGGAATATTAAGATACTGATTAAATTAAATTATCAGTAATTAAATTTAATTGATGGGTATCGAGAATTTTAACATGGGGAGAATTGGTAAACATTTAATAATAGGAGCTCAATGCAAGAAGATCTTGAAATTATGGGTCAGAGTGCAATTATAGTTCTTTAGTGGTGTGAACTGTAATTCAGTATTTTATGAAAATTGCAGAAATCGCTGCGTCTTTCCATAATTGCAGAAATCGCTTGTAGGTATCTGTATTCCACTGGAAGTCTAACTCATAATTACTCCCCAGGTCTCTACTATAACCCTATATATACGCGGTAGGCTGAACCAGTTTGAGATGGATAGAATTGATAGTTCATATATAATTATTATTATTGAAATATTATTTTTGTCTTTCAAAAATTTAAATATATCGGGGTTCTACTTGTACAAGTTCTCGGAGAATCGTAACCCACACTACGTTCGAGGATCGCGTAAGGGAATAGAGTAGAAGATCTGACTGCAGTTTCAACTCGAAATCAAGTCGTAGTTGAAGATTTGATCTAGAAGAGGTACTCATCTAAATTAACTTTGGTTGCACGGGTTTATTTTTTATCGTTCAACGTCAAAATTTTTATCTGGAGCTCGTTTCGGCGTTTACCCGTCTAGTTAATTTTTTATCAAAAATTGTTTTACAAAAATAATGATCTTGACAGTATTGCCTTTAACAAATTGGTATTAGAGCCGTTTTATTTTATTTTTACGGTTATCGGAGGCCGGGTAGATTTAGAACTGTGCTAACTTTATTTTGCAGGCGTTCTAATTCCGATTTTAAGATCATCAATTATTTTCATATTTGATTGAATGTGTGGATAATGATTTAATTATTTTTTTTAACCACAGGGGTTGACCTTGTTAGATTAATTATTTTTAGATCGAATGTGAGCTTATGGGACATAGGTTTCTATGTAAAATATTTTATGTTATTAAGTTTTTTTTTTTAATTTATTTGAAAGAAAAAATATAATAACAGATATGAAAGAAGTAGCGGTGGTTGGCAGTGGCAACCGGCTGTGGTTAAAAAACAATAAGGAGCAAAGAAGAAGAGCGCTAGCACAACTCCAAACTTTCGGCAATTCCCAAGCCCAAGTAATCCAGTCCCATACGCGGCAGCCCAAGTCCCAACAGTGGTTTTCAATTGGCAAAAAGTCCAAGCGCGGTTTCCAACCAGTCTCGCCAGGCGAGGTGCTGATTTTCAATCAAACGGCATAAGCTTTTGTTGCGTGAAAAGCATCAAGATGCTTTGTTTCTTCATGAAGCAAGCAACCAATCAGTGGATTCCAGGAGGCTTTGAAGCTTGTCCAAATTGGGTGCTATTTCCAACAAGGCTAGGCGCAATTTCAAGCGCCAATAAGCAAAAGCCGCAGCAGCCAAACAAGGCGTGGCTTCCAGACGCAACACCAAGTCGCCAGGTTTCAATCTGATGAGGTCGGTTGGATTGTGCAATATGGATTGCTTAAAAATAGCGTCGGTTCCCAATTTGCACAGTGTTTTTTTTTCCAAACACTGTTTTGGTAAAGCTTGTTTCGCGAAATTCCAGAAGCAATTGTAGTCCCAAACAGCTTCAGCGATTTCCAAACACAACGCAATCTCCAAGCATTGAAGAAAAACTGGAAACTTATTTTGAGCAAGAGATTGAAACTTCTTAAAATTACAATCGGATTAAAACATCAAATTTTATATTTAATTTATTTTTATATTTTAATTGCGTGGATGATATTTATTGATTTTATTTATCCTGTTAATTTAATTAATTCGAATATTCAATTTTAATTAAAATATTTTGTAATAAAAAATAAAATTA
>JAOTRH010026417.1:0-21541 GCA_034768845.1 Heliamphora exappendiculata | reverse complement strand
GTTAAACTGACTCTTTTTAAATTAGTTGATTAGGTAAAAAGTTAACATTTCTTCTCTTTGTTCAAATTGGACAGTTTATCTTTCCATATAATTGAAAATAATAATTATGGATAGTTGGTAGTAGTATTACATAAATTATAAATGAGTAATATTATTATTTTTAAAAGTTGTGACAATTTGAATAAAATATGTAAAAATTAGTATTTTCATTTGATTTTTGAACTTTTTAAACTTTTTTATTTTTTTTGCTAAATGAACCATATTAACTTTTTTTTTCGTTTTAAACCACAAAACCAAAATGACGGGTAGCTAATTAGGGCATACAACCTTGTTTGAGATAATTGCTTATTTTCTTAATTTATTTGGCTTATTTTTGTTGGTAAATTTTTCATATAGATAATTACGTTTACCTTCCTTAAAATTTAAGTTTATTACAAAAACCTACTCTGTAATTTTTAAAATTACACTAATCTATTCTAAAATTTAAGTTTATTACAGAAACTTCCTCTGTAATATCTGAAATTATACTAATCTCTCATAAGATTTAATTTTTAACATCAATTGCACCAAATTATTAAAATTTTTATCAAAATTTAACGAAAATTACATTTCTCACCCTAAAATCACCATTCAAACCAATTTTCTCTCCCCAAAATTACTTTTCCACCCTAAATTTTAGCAAAATGGTAGTTTTGGGATTGGTGGTTTTGAGGTGAAAAATGTAATTTTGGGAGGGAATGTGGTTTGAATGGTGATTTTTGGGTGAAAAGTGTGGTTTTGGAGAGGGGCAATTTTTGTTAAATTTCAACGAAAATTTTAACAGTTTGGCGCAATTGATGTTAAAAATTAAATTTTAAGAGAAGTTAGATAATTTCAGAAACCACATGGGGAGTACCTGTAATAAGCTTAAATCTCAATGGAGTAAGTGTAATTATTCCTTTTTCGTATCGTTTAGTCTAATTATTATATTTTTTTAATTCTTCTGCACGAGATGAGTGGAAAAAGTAAAGAGTTTTTTACTAAAATATAAAATTTTCAAAAAGGACAAAAATAAGCAAAAATAAGCCAATAAACTGAATTTTATGTTGTTTATTTTTGTCTTAGTGAATTTTTTTTATCTCTCGAATGAATTTTTTATTTTTTATTTATTTATCTCATTGATACGATTCGAAATAATTTTAAAAAAATAACTAAAAGATGAAAAAAGTTTTTAAAAAAATAAAAATAAGCAAAAATAATAAAAATTAGCCCAAAGAGGGTAATAAGCTTAGTGATTTTTTTCTCTCCCTTTTCAGTGAGTCCATAGGAATTGGCTTTTTGGTAGGCTGAAATGTCCCAAACTTTTTGGTGAATCAAACTCTTATGTGATCCAAACAGAACCTAATTCTCATGTCCAAACAAGTATCGGAGCTGGACTTGTGTAACAGTAAAGCTAGAATTAATATTCTCTCCCCTCAATTTTTTTATATTTATATTTTTATACATAAATATTCACAAAAATTAAAATATACTCCTAAAACTGTGTTACAGTGTTAGAATTTCTCCTAAATTATATATTTATTTTTTTATTTTTAATTTTAACATTAAAATTGTAATTAGTAATTTTAAAATATTAACTTTTTAAAAATAAGTCAATTGTACTTGAGTAATTTAATCTTGATATCTAAGTTATGTACTGAATATTTTTATTGTGTTAAAATTATACTTTTTAATTTATTTTACATTTTGTGTTGAAACTAATATTTTTAGTTTATCATAACCAAGATGCTAAAAATTTTAAAATTTTAATAGTTATTCTATTTTAAATTATAAAGTTTAGATTTTTAAAGTTATACGGTTGTATTTTATTTTTATTTTTCTCTTAAGCTATAATGAAAAAAAAACTTGTGATTATAAAATAAAATAAAAGAAATGATAATGAATTATCAATATTTAACTTTAATTAAATCTATAAATATGTTATTTTAAATTAGAAATAACAATTAGTTCCTAAATTCAGCATTAAGTCAGTTTTTATTTTTTATTTTTTATTTTTTTAGTTAAAAGTCAAATAGATAAAAAAAATTTACTTCATTAAAATATGTCGTCAAGTTTCCAGTTTTAAAATAAAGAACAAACTTGTAGGTTTCATTTGTTTTGACATAAAATATTTCACTATAGAAAATATTTTACATATAAAATAATTTTGTAAAAATTATTATTTTTAGTTATATTTTTTGGTGTTTAGTTAAAATTTAAAAAATAAGAATGAGAGATGAGAGTGACTAAATGCGAGAAGAATTTGAATAAAAAATTCTGAAGGAATTTCGATAGGATTCATATAGAAATGATCTATCTCTTATTTTTTTATTCTTATTTATTATGAGAATGATCAAATATAGTAATGATTGGATAAAGGTTCCGTATCTATATTCTAAAATTAACTTACGAATTAATTTTTTAAAAATTAAATTTGATCCAATAAGATAAAATATTTTATTAAAAAAATATTTTATATAAATATTATTAACCAAACAATAAAAATTATGTAAAATATTTTATTTAAAAATATTTTAAATAAAAATAAAGAGAACATTAATATTGATTTTTTTTAGAATTTAAATAAAAAGGCTTCGGACGAAATAAAGTCGAGTGATTAAATTTTTAGGTCCGAAACTATTATTCGTGTGCCACTTGTTGTAAAAAGAATGAAAGTGCACGGAAATGCCATGGAACTCCAGCTAGGATATCTTTCCTCGCTGAAAGTGACGAGCTCCATCTTTGGGTAAACACGCGGACCCAGATTCCAACCGCCTCAAATTCTCTACGCACCGTTGAGTAATTACCACATGTTTTACGTGAACGTGAAACATGTTGTAATAATTAATAATTAATAACGTATATTTTTATTTGTTAAAAATATTATATAAATATGATGATATGATATTTTACAAATTATAATAATGTGAGCATTTTCAAAATAATAATAAAAAAACATGTGGGTATTTTTGAAATAAAATAAAAAATAAATAAATACACACACAAATTCGATCACATTTTCTGGTTTGGTGATGTGAGGAAATATATTGATAAAAATATTACTAGTAATAAAATTCACAAATTTGCTTGAATAAAATATATTTTCTCTAATAACAATTATAAATAATTTTTTTTAAATGTGAATTAATCATCAATTATCTTGCCCAAAGAATAAAACTTATATGAAAGAATTTAATAAAATAAAATAATAAAAATTAAAAAAAAAATTAGTTTTTATTGAGCAAGTAAACAACAAACTAAAAAATTTATTAATTTTTCTATACTAACTGTGTAGACAAAAATCAGTACAATTACGTAATTAAACACTCGACTTTTGACGAACGAACTTAAATTTTTGCCTCCTCCAATTGCCCCAACTTATACTTTATTTAGCTACACTGAAAAAGAAGTGAAAACTTTTGTAAGTTCGGCAATCTTTGTGATTTTGAGAGGATGTCAATTACATTGTATTTGAGAATAGCCATTCGTCATTCGAAAGGCATCTTTTGTCTTCAAACATTTTAATTCTTCTTGAATTTCGTAAAGTAGATCTTGAATTCTATTCGAATGAGCACAAAATAGATATGGCCTTAAGATGAATTTTTTTATAGAGGTCACCAAAACTTTATATCTAGAATCTAGTAGCTTTCTTTTTCAGTTTGTGTTTTTCCATTTTATCTCATGAGAGTTCATCCCTTGTATGGCAGTGTTTGATCGAGTCCATTCAGCTGGGCTCAAAGTTCGAGCAATTGTTCTGTACTTGGTTTGATGCGCAATTTAGGTAAAACTTATATCCTAATCATTCTGTTATTTTTGAGTTGGACGACTGAGATTAGGCAGGCCAAGGCGTCAGCATGGCTGTTCTGCCTAGAGTTGAGTTGAGTAATCTCCAAATGCTTGAAATTCTGGGCTAACTCTTTGGCCATATGAACATAAGCATTCATCAATTCATCTCTTGTAATGTATTTCCCTTTGAACTAATTGACCACTAGTTGGGAATTACAGAAGACTTTTACATTTTTGGCTTTCAATGCTTTCACAACTCTATGCCCGACAAGAAGAGCCTCATACTCTACTTCATTGTTAAAGGCTCAAAAGCTGAGATGAATATCCCTTTCGATCAAGACTTCTTTAGGACTCTGAAGTACAATCCCTGCGTCTGCACCTTCGCTGCATGAAGATCCATTAACGTAGAGTTCCCATAGTCCTTCTGGCTTCGGGATTTGGATCACTTCTTCGAGTGTCACTTTTGAGGTTCTCAGGGCATACTACCCCCCAAGTTCGAATGGTTCAAGTGAAGCACCCAAACTACCATTGATTGTGTTCGGACTGAATTTTGTGATGAAGTCATCTATGACTTGTCCCTTAATTGTCGTCATTGGCTCGTAAGTGATGCCATAGTCTCCAAGCTTGACAGCCCACCTTGCTATCATTCGTGAAAAATCTTCCTTTCTCAATGGGGCTTTAAATGGGTGCTCGGTCAACACAGGTATGGGTGCACTTGGAAATAATGGACGAGTTTCATTGATGCTGAGATTAGTGTTAGGAAAAGTTCTAGTGAAAAATATATTGACTTCGCGTTTGTAAGAACTTCGCTCACATAATACATAGGTCTTTGACTATTCTTCTTTATTCTCAGTAAAATTATATTAATGGCCAATTTCAATACAACTAAGTAAATATAGAGGATTTCATCCATAATTAACACTCACAGTAGCAGGGTGAGGTTAGGTAAGCATTCAATTCTATCAAAGCTTACTTGCATTCGTCATTCCATTGGAATTTGTTAGCCTTCTTGAACAGCCAAAAAAAGGGGTGGCATCGATCTGATACTCGATTGATAAAATAATTAAGGGAAGCTGTCATACAAATTAACTTTTGCATATCTTTTACAGTTTGAGGGCTTTTGATATTTTGTACAGCAGTGACTTGTTTAGGATTGACCTCGATCCCTCTGTGGGTTAAGAGAAAACCAAGGAATTTACCGAAGCTTACACCAGACACTATAGGTTTTCAAGATATCAAATGTCTTCTATAAGTCAGCCAAATGAATGTTCAGATATTTTTTTTTAACCATCATGTCATCAACGTAAACCTCCATGGTGTCCTCAATGAACTTGTTGAACATCTTTGTGGCATGTTACTAATACAATGAACCAACATTCTTTAAGGCCAAAGGGCAGTACTCGATAGCAATATACTCCCTTTAGGTTATGAAAGCCATTTTCTCTATATCCAGGGGATACATAGCTATCTGGTGGTATCCACAATAAGTATTAGGAAAGCTCATTCTCTTATGTCCAAGTGGCATCCCCAAACTGGTCTATTCTTGGTAGAGGAAAGCAATCTTTCATACAAGCTTTATTTAAGTATGTGAAGTCAACATAAACTCGTCACTTTTCATCTCTCTTTTTTACCACCACCGTGTTGGCTAACCAATTCGAGTAGTATTCCTCTTTGATTGTTCTAGCATTCAATAGCCGATCTACTTTTTCGATCATCGCAGCTACATGATGTGTTGCTAATTTTCTATTTTTCTACGCAACGGGCTTCCTAGTTTGGTTACCGTGACTCGCCCCACACTATAGCTCAGGCTTATACCTCGATGAGTCTCTTCTCTACTGTGGCTGCCCTAGCTCCCGCCTCAGCTTAACGCTCTTTAGCCAAAAAGGACTATACCCTCACTAGCTCTAAGTCTTTCTTATTTTGTTGGCGTTCGGCATGGAGTTAGCAGAGGTCCCTAGTCAGCTTAAATCTCTTCTCTTTCAGTGGGGCAATTGCGATATGCTCAATTAGCAACTATTGCTGCTCCTAATGACGGCACTGCTAAGATATCTAGATTGCTCGAACTCAAACGTAAAAGAAGAAAAAATAAAGATAAAGTGCATCAATAAATGATGAGATTAAGAGCTAAGCTTACCATAGGGAGGTTGGGTACGAGATCCTTGGTAAGCATCGACATTTGGTAAGAAGGATAAAGTCTTGACATTTGGCTCCAATAACTGATATGTCCTCACTCGGGCGACATCAAAATTGTTCACGATGTTCGTAGGTGAGAGAGCAAGGGCCACGGATGGGGAAGCACTCTTTGGTATGAGAGGCATAGAGGGCACCGAACTAGATGGGTTGTATCTGAGGACCTTTTGCTCTTCAACATCAGTCTTGGCTTCTTCGGAGTGGTGGAGGAATCCGTAGCAGAGCAGTCCTGTACCTTCATGAGCAGAGTCTTATTCGGCCTCTTCAACATTTCTAAAAAAAGTACAGAATAAAGAACGATAATAATAATAAAAAAAGATAAAGAATGTAGTCCTCACAAGAAATGTTAGGCCCAAGTAAGTAGGAGTTCAGCTTCTCAGGGGTCATCAGGTAGTTGAAAGTCCGGGCAAAAAAGTCCCGAGCAGTCTTGATCGGTCTTTTTCTAGCTGGTTGACCATGGGCTCAATAGAGATGTCTTCAGTCTAAGGAAAGCCCCACAAACACTAGATCCGGGAGAAATTGGGACCCAATTCTTACCAAGAATGGAACTCTCAGCCCTCGCACAAAAACGAAAAAAATATCTCTCTTTCTAGTGTTTGTTGAAAGAAGAGGACCCTTGGATAAGGGCTCGATCTTTAGACCAAGACTAGAAAAAGTACTAGCCTAGTTGTTTCTCTCTTTCAATTGGTAGAAATGCAGGAATTCTTCTACGATCAGATGCTCCAACCCATTACTGCTTTCCTCCAAGAGAATGATCATTGTGATCAACATTTTCTAAGCGCTCGACAGAAGCTGACCAAGGGACGAACCAAGAAAAGACAAGTTGGCAGACCGCCAAGGAGAATGGAAGACGAAGCCTAGCAGTGAAGGCATGCTCGTACACGCACACCTTATCATCGGAGAAAGAGTAGCCCTCTTGAGAACGAAAAGGGCTCGCAATTTCACAAAAGTGTGAATATATGGCTTCATCAGGAAATGGCTTATTTGGTACCACTAGGACCAAGGCCCTAGAATTAGAGCTATTCCTACCACCATCTAAGGCAATGTGAGATACTGACAAGATTACTTTTAAAGTTGGTTCTCGACCCTATGGATTTGAGAAATTTTTCAATACCCCTCGTGATGAGTGGAAAAAGTTTAACAAATTTGAAAGTTTGAAGTGTTATATGCTCAAAAGGAGGCAGACAAAAAACAAATAAAAAGACAGGGGGAGGAATTCTAAACCCCCAAAGATTGACAACTCAATCAATTTAGGAAGTAGGATGGAGAAAGGGGGAGAAAAGGTGCAATTTAAAGAATTCAAGTTGCGAATAGAGCTAAAATAATAAGAAGACGAGAAATGAAACTTATCAAGAAATGAAAGGAGAAAAAACGCTTAACGCCAAAGAATGCCAATGAGTAGTCGATAGAAGGAAGAAAGCATAAGAGAGTCGGTGGAAGGATGGAAAATTTTTAGAAAAACCTTCTCTCTCTCCTCATATTTAAAATGAGCACTTAAATCAACGGCCTAGATCAACCCCTACAATACCCATTTGACAAAGCTAGTGGTATTAGATCCGAGCCATTGAAACGTGCAAACAACCAAGGGCATTGATCGAGCCACTTGTCAAAGAAAGGGAAAGTAATGGTCTTTTTTTTTTTTATAACGAGGGGACATGCATTTAATGTATCGTACATTAAACCTTGCGTTGCTGCCATTTGCAACCTATTTGGTTTCCATTCGCTGATAATAATTTAGGCATCTTGAGAATGAGAGACATTTGATGAGGAGATTATAGGGTCCAACGGTTAGGCAAGGCAATGACGATCAGCTACACACGGTATAACTAAGATAGCTAGTCGAACTGGCCGATCAATAAACCGGACGAATCAAACTATGAAGCAACCAAGTAAGATGATCGAGCTACCCAGTCAGCAAGTCTGAGGAAAAATCTTGGTCATCCCATAAACCATGACAAGAATCCAACCCAGAGAAGCGTTTTGAATGAGGTCATCCCTGGAACACATGGTTTCGCAAGATTTTCAATATTAAGCCCTACTTCAACCACCATATCCTGCAATCTGTGCCCAATTAATTTTACTCAGGTATGTAGTTAATCTTTAGAAAAAGGCTTAATGCTCATTCATTGTAGTGAATGAAATTAGCTTAAACATTAGAGAATTTTCGATGTCAAAATTTTTTTATTTTTTAAGTTGAAAAGTCTTTTTATGAAATTGTCAAAGACACTCTTACGTCCATTTAAGTTCTAGCTTCACTAGATTAGTACCAGTCATTTTAAATAATACTGACTATTATAAGAATAATATCAAATACGTATTAGTCCATAATTAATTTTTTTAACATATATAATTTTTATTTTTTTATTTTTTCTACTCTAATCAAGCTTCTAACATATGAACTCGTACCCTAGGAGAGAGTAGGGCTATGCCGTTGGATTGAGTTGAGTCGAAATTTTTTTTTAATTAATTCATATGTAGTGAGTGACTATTTTTTTAACATATTATCAACCCATTAATTATTAAAATTAACAAATTATGTAATATTTTTTTGACAGTTTGAACTCATAATTTAAGCGATTTAATGAATTAAAAAGTTATATAAATTTTGAAATTATTTTTTTAAATTAATTTCAAGAAAAATAAAAAGCCTATTATAATCCTTTTTGAAAAATATCATATTTAACACGTTAAGTAAAAAAAAACTAGCTAAAAATATTATCAATTATTCTACAACAATAATAGTAATAACTTAATTAAATATATTTCATAATAATATTTATAATGCATACTTCTCAAAAAAAAAATCTCACAATACATAAAATAGTAATTATAATCATAAATATATTAATTTATTTTTTATAAATTAAAATATATATATATATATATATATATATAAATATAATTTCTCTCACAGCTACAAAAGAGGTGTGAGAGAATTTGTGCACTCCTTAACATTGTCGCATTACTGATTCGGAATTCGACAGTTTTTATAGAAAAAAATCGGACGGACCAAAACCACCGAACCATCTGGAATCTTAGGCCGCCAGATGCCGAGATGCCTCACTTTCCACCCCGCGGGCCCCACTTGTTTCCTTCTCTCTAAAACGCCTCGCCGTCGTCGTCGTCGACCAACACGTTAGCCACGAATCCACAGGAACTCTGTGAGCGCGCGTATGGAGATTCCAGAGCTACCTACTTTTCTCGCGGCGATGGATGCGTAGGTTAAGCTCCGGTTTCTCCGACGAGAGGACGCTTCAGAGATTTGCTCCGTTCTGGTGATGCTTGGGGTACTCTGCGCACGCCACAAGCCTTGGATCCTTGCGTCGCTGTCATTGGCTCACATCTCGGCGGCGGCTCACCACCACCGCCTCGCCGGGAATCCGATTAGACTCGTCGGCTGCCTCGACGGGGGCCATCGGTCGCGTCGCCACCACTCTACCGCCTGCCGGCTCGGTGGCGGAGGCGGCAAGGGAGTTGGCGTTGGCGCGGCGTCGATATGGCATGCGATTCTGCCGTCTGGTGGCGGAAACAGGCGGCCGGCGTTCCACCACGAGCAGATGAAGGGTGAAGGATCGTGGAATGTCGCGTGGGACTCGCGACCTGCTCGCTGGCTCCACCGCTCCGACTCGGCTTGGCTCCTCTTCGGCGTCTGCGCCTGCCTCGCCGCACCACTGGAGTTGGCCGATGGGTGCCCCGAGGCGGTCGCCGATGGCGACAATGTCGAAAGTTGTAATACGGACATCGCCGTCTCCGAATCGAACCACGAAAGCTTTGCGAATTACAGAGTCACAGGTTATTTACACTCGCACAAATCTATCATTTTCACTTTTCAGTTCTATAATGATTAAAAAAGAAAAACTATATATGCATGTGTGTATATAAACTTATTGAGTGAAAAGCACGATTTGGTTTTATTTAGGTCTTGAACGATTGTTTATTTGTTTGTTATTTTGTTTAGTAAATGAAAAATGCTAACTAGTGCTTGGCATTGGTTAATAGATGAATAATTTGTTAATATTGATGTAAAAAGTATTGATATTTATAAAAATTAATAAACTTTACTGTGGAAAATGTATTGATATTCCTACTTTTTTTTTATCACTATTTGCTTATGAGTGAACACTGGTTAACTACACCATTCATAAATGAAAACATAAAGAAAAAATGTTATGAGTTTTTAATATTAAAGTTTGATGTGTGCATTTAGAATCTCACACACACATACTCTACTGTGAAAAATGTTTTGATATTTGAATTTTCTTTTTTTATCATTATTTGCCTATAAATGAACACAAGTTAACTACACTAATTCAAAAATAAACAAAAAAAATTGTAATATTAAAATTTGATGTGTATAGTATTTGGAATTTAATATGTGATTTGATTTTTTAGATAATTGTTGGATGATTTCCATTTAATTGCTGTTTCACAATAAAAATATAAAAAAAAGAAGGAAAATTAATTGGCCCTTACACTAAAGGCCTGCCTTCAGAGTTCCATATGCAATTACATAAATATGTTGGAGGGGATGTAATATGTGATTGGTTTTCATATTTGGTTATTGAATACTCTTTTTTTTTCATTTGTTGTTTCAAAATTAATCCAATTGAAATCTGTGTTTGGTCTTAGAATCTGAGGGCTGGTTTTTAAGCCAAAACAACTAGGCTCTGCATTGATTGACTGACACAATGACAAGTGATATTTTCTTTTAAATCCATTTTAGGAACTTAGTTTGAAATAGATGTTGAGGTGAAAGTAGATTATCAAATTCTTGTGTAACACAGGGGTGACAGCCGACGGTCGATGCCTATTTAGAGCAATAGCTCATGTGGCTTGCTTGAGAAATGGAGAAGAAGCTCCCGATGAGAACCGTCAGAGAGAACTCGCTGACAATCTCAGAGCTCAGGTAGACTTTACCACAATTACCAACAAAACTTCTTTTCTTAGTGTCTTCCTTTTAACATATAATATGATATGATTCATAGGTTGTCGAGGAGCTCTTAAGGAGGCGCAAAGAAACCGAATGGTGAAATTTCTGATAATTGCACTAGTGTAATTGTATGTGATTAATCTGAAATGGAAGTGCTAGTTTGTTCTATCCATTTATTTCAGGTTCATTGAAGAAGATTTCGATGCATACGTGAAAAGAATTCAAGAACCTTATGTTTGGGGTGGAGAGCCTGAGTTGCTTATGGCATCCCATGTTTTGAAGTGAGTTTTATTCATTATTTTGCCGAAGCATTGATGCTGCCAATATGAAGCATTTTACCCATTAATAAGCATATCATAGTGGCCTCCTTGTACTTTTGCATGTTACCGTCTACACAATGGTATTTGTTATTAGTTTGACACATTAAGAGTAAATTGGGTTTGACAAACCACCTCCCCCTTCCTCAGAAGTTAGTTGAAAGATGGATGAAGTATTCTTTTAAGGTCTCGACAATTTCCCGGATTTCAAGTAGGAGAGTTGAGCCGGTTGAGCCATGGTTAAGAATCTCAAAGGATGATGATGTTTCAAATTTTGTTTTCTCTTTAGCGATTCTATTTCAAGATTGATGAAGCATTCTTTTAAGGCCTCGACAATTTCCCAGATTTCGCGTAGGAGAGTTGAGCCGGTTGGGTCATGCTTAAGAATCTCAAAGGATGATGTGTCAAATTTTGTTTTCTCTTTAGCGATTCTATTTCAATATTGATGAAGCATTCTTTTAACGTCTCGACAATTTCGCAGGTTTCAAATAGGAGAGTTGAGCCGGTTGTGTTATGTTTTAAGAATTTCAATTGATAATGATGTCTCAATTTTTCCTTTACTATCTTTTAGCGATCGTATTTCATTTTCTCTCTTAGCTGATGGGAGTCCCTTTCTGAATTCAATTTATGTGGTTTTGAATTTTGTGACATGGAAACAGAATCATACCATGGACATGGTAGTTCTCAAATGCTTTTGAAGTTGAAGGAGTGAATCTCTTAGATATATAGCGTGTGCAGCTCTGTTATTTTAATTTATTTTACCATTTGCCTCTTCTTCTTCTTTATATTATGTCAGCTTCTTTTCATCTGTTGTGGCCACAGGTCACCGATAACGGTCTTCATGGTTGCTAGAAGCTCAGGTGGTTTGGTAAAGATCGCAAACTACGGTGAAGAGTACCAGAAGAATAAAGAGAGCCCCATCACCATTCTGTTTCATGGTTATGGTCACTATGACGTATTGGAGGCTATTTCTGACAAAAATTATGGGAAAGTAGAGGCATAGGCTACGTAATCAGGGTATGTTGCAGCCATTCTAGATTCCATATTCATCATAGTTCAATCGATTTGCCGAACAGACATAAATTCATGCATTAGGTTTGCTCCATTTTTGTAGCGTTCACGTCCACGGTCCACCCTTTCATACCTTGAAAGTTCAAGAACACAATAAACTAATTAGTTATTTTGGAGAGTTGGTTGTTCCATTTCTCTTTCTTTTTTTTTTTTTCTTTCTTTTGCTTTGTATTTTTCTTGTGGGGCATTTGGTCCATGTTGTGTGTGTGTGTGTGTGTTTTTTTTTTGCTCCATTATAAGCTAATTTGATTTCTATTTTCCGTTTTCTTGTGTTTTCCCTCTGCAAATCCCTTCACAAATTCCAGATCCAAATGCAACCAAGAGGGTTGTGGAGCAATTTGCCTTGGTTTGGTAATTGCACTAATTTTTAGTTGGACCAATCTATCTTAATTGGTTTCTTCATCTTCTTCTTGCTTTGGAGATTTTGAAGTCATAGCTTTAATGAGAATACCTCCCTCACACATGGTATAGGATGCCCTATCCCGAAAATTTCATGTTCCTCTGTCTCAACGCCTCGCTTAATGCATTGTAAGTCATGGATCATTGAAAATCTTGAGATGCAAGAATTTGAAGACCTAAATTAATGATTCTCCGTGCGTTGAGACAAAGGAGCATGAATATTTCATGACAGAAGATCCCAATCCCTCTCACACGGATCCGGAACTCTGAATGGAGCTTAAAATGTTTTTTGGATTTAGCAATCTTCTTCACTTTTTGTTTATTTATCTTGACTCTTTCCAAGCATCAGACAAAGGCTGACAACCTTTTTAACTGTGGGGAGTACAGTTGAGTGTTTATCAATGAATCAGCATTGCAAGTTGAAAAATAAGAATGTAGAGTTTTGGAGTTACCTATCCAAATTTTTCTTTCTTTCTGGAAAGTTGGTTCCCCTTTTCTTGTTGATATAATATTCTTTGGTTGCCCTCCATTTTATTCCACCTTAAAAGGTAACCTGGTCATCTTTTATTTCCTTTTCTTTTGGGAGCTCTGCAATAATAGATGAATCTTTCAAATCCTTGCTTTTGCTTTTTGTCCAATTTCTTATTTTACACAAGGGGGAGAGAGATAAAGTCTTATATTTTACACAACTGGTTCTAAACTTTAAAAAGATGTGGAGGGTTGTATATTAAATAGTTGACAATTTACATGGAAAAAAATTCGTCACATCTTTATAAATATAAATTTAAATAATTTATGTGTCAAGATAAGAATGGCGTCAAAAAATTTATATAATTAACCTCAATTGATTAGGACAAAAGCTTGGTTGGTTTGATTTAGTTTTTGGTTTGGGAAGAAAGATTGAGTAGAGATTGCTGGGCATTTGACATGAACAACTATAATTCGAATGTGCTGACAATTCGTTCCATCACCATTTTTAAATAAAATTTTTCTACGGTAGCACCATAAATAGTGCATAGCAAGGTCGCACTCAAACCATAAATAGTGCATAGCAAGGTCGCACTCAATAGATCGGCAACTTCCATTATATGAAATGGGTTCAAACTTTTATTAATTTGTAAGATTTATGTGACACAGTAGAATTAAATAAAATTTTTTTTTGAAAGGAATGAATTGGTTGAGTTATATTTTTTTAACTTTTCATCAATCCGATCTAATTCGCCTATAATATGTATTAGTTATAGTATTTGTACATATATATATGTATATATATATATATAGTTAGATGAATTTTTTATAATTTTTTTAAAACAAACTAGGGCATTTCTAATTTTAAGAAAAATAAATAAAAAAATTGATCAAATTATTTTTTTTTTTTGAAAAAATAAGAACAAGTTAAAATAGGCCAACAAATTATATCTTATATTGCTCATTTTCTTCATTAATGAATGTTCTCATCTTTTCATCATTTGTTCATATTTTTCCTGTTTATCTCTTCAAGCAATTCAATTTTTTTTAAAAAGATCTTAACTAAAAAAATTTAAAAAAAAATTCATAAAAGACAAAAATAAATAAAAAATAAATCCTAAAACTTGTGAGACCCGATTTCTTTTGTTTTTTTATAGTGTAAATTCAATATATTAGTTTTTGTTTTATCGTCTTAGAACTACATAAGTTATACGTGTTTTTACCGTTAAATGTGTGATACGTTATTTTTGTCCTTAAATGTGTTCGGTTGCGTTTGGTTGGACGAAAAGTGTTTTCACGGTTTCTTTTCGAGGTTGTCAGACTTGTGTATGTCTATAGATTTTGGAAATGCTAGTTTGGTTGGTTTGTTTTGGGGTTGTGATCTTTTTTTCCCTGTTGGCAGTAGGGTTTTCTTCGTAGCTCAGTCGACTGAGGAGGGATGGTCAGTCGACTGGATGGGCAGCGTGTTGATTTAGTCAACTGAGTTGGGCAGGTCAGTCGACTGAATTGGGTCGGAAAAGATTTTTAAGATTCCAATAGCCTTCTTCAGTCGACTGAAGGAGAAGGTTTAGTCAACTGAGCTCCTATTTTGGCGTGGCCTATAAATATCTGACCCTTAAGAGATATTTTGCAGATTCAATTTTTTCCTGCCTAAGTTTCCTCTTTTACACACAAAACTTCCACCATCTCTCTACCTTTTGGGGAGACCCGGACTTAGTTTTTTACGATCAGTTAATAGATCCTTACTTTTCTCGTCGAGGGCTTTGCATCTATCCGAACAGAATCTCGTTTCGACAAAATTCGATTTTCGAGGCATCGAGTTTGGACTTAACGAGGTAGGATCCTAAACTATCTTATCTTTAAAGGGTGCTACGTGCGATTATATGCTTTTTTACCGTCGAAAATGCTATAAATATTGTATTTTATGTTTAAACCATATTTGTTCAGATAAAAAGCATGTTTTTTGTGCTTTTTCTTGGTTTATTACATGTTGTGAACGCGTGGATATCCGTAGTCTTCAAAAAGGAGGTTTGAAAATGAAGATATTTGTGAAAAGTCTTGAAAATTGTGTTTTGGAGGTTTAGAGCTAACCCTCGGGGTTGAGTCTCGAATTTTAAACGTTTTGATAGAAACGGCGAGAATATTTTGAAAATATTGTTTGATCTTCATGATTTGTAGATAATGTGGTGGATGGCCATGAGATCTTTTTATACATGATTAATGTATAGTTTTAAATATTTTTCGTAGTTGAGCTACGTGTTAATTTTTAATGATTCGATAAATGTGTCGTGGCAGTGCGTGTGTATTGAGTCGCTATTGCTCATCGGTGAAAGTTCAGAAACTTGTACGAGTAGGTGCTTCGCTCTTTCGGTTTAAGCCCGTAAATGAAGTGATTGCCCTTGTGTGAGGCGTACGTTGTTGTGACTCCGTATAGAACTTGTCATTACCTAATAAACTGTGTGGCGTGGGTTTAGGGTAATGGGCAGGAATCTATAATTGTTACATTTGTCCCAGGTGTGACAGAGTCGATACATAAGAATCATTGTCGGTGGTGTGAACCGATTAGAAAATAACGTTTGCTTATGTTTTTCTTTAACTGTTAAATGTTATTTGCATTTTTTGAAATGCGGGATTTTAAAGATGAAAAACTTTTTTCGGAGACTCGTATGGTTCAGTCGATCTTATGCTATATGATTGCATATCCTACTTTACTGCATCATAGTCTGTTTTTATTGGGGTTCAGCTCACGTGTGGGATTTATAAAAAAATAATTGCATGTGTTGGTGATAATGAGGGATGATTTAGCAGAGCTTGTGGTGGCGGAAGATTTCTATGTACTTTTTTACATGTACTATTTGTTCATAGAGACGTGTTTTGCAAGTCTTGAGGCGATATATTATGCATGCATGAATTATAATGTATGTTGTCTTGAAAGAAGAACTTTGGATATTTTTTGGTTTTCAAATGATATATATATATATATATATATTGGTTAATTGTTTTACAAATAAAAGTTTATTTTCATGAATGATGATTCGGTGAACTTTTTACGTGACTTTGAATTTTGAAGCGTGATAAAATTTATCCCAAATATAACTTTTTCTTTTACATTTGTCGTTCATCTTGAATAAAGTATTTGAAACAAATAAAAAGAATTGGCAAAGAAAAAAATAATAAAAATAAAGAGTATAAAATAACTTAATAAACTATTATACAAAAGCTGTCATGACATTGAGGGCCTGAGGCAGAGAATTGGGACAGTATTGGGAGTCTGGATGAGGCAAGAATTAATCAAAAAAGGAAATAAAGGGGAAAAAGCTATTAAAGTAATACTATAATATATATTAAAATAAACTAGAAGGTACAAAAAAATCAAGCTGGTTTGCCCGAGAGGTTAAGGGGGGAGACTTAAGATCTTCTGCACATAAGTGCGCATGGGTTCGAACCCCATAGCCAGCACCAACGATAAGTCTATTTCTCTGCTTTATTATTCCCCGTTTTTTTGCATTATTTTTTATTCTCGGGTATGTTTTTAGAGTTGATTAATTATTATTCAAATTTAAAAGATGTATAATATAATTAGTAGCGTTACTAACATTTTTAAAGATAAATGTAGTTTAGATTAGTTCCATTTCTATTTTTAACCGTATTGCTGAGCATGACAAATTTATCCTCATTTAAGTAGTTGGTGACAACTTAGGGCCTGTTTGGAAAAAAATATTTATTGATTTATTGGTTTGTTTTAGTTATAAATTTGCTTATTTAATTTATTAGTTTATTTTTGTTTATTTTTGTATTTTTAAATTTTTTTTTATATTTTAATATAAAAAAATTTAATTTTCTGACTCGTCTCAATTAGAAGAGTCTAAAAAGTATAATAATTTGACTAAATGATAAAAAAATTCACTAAAAATAAAAAATTAACTTAATCAAATAAATAAATAAACCAATTTATCCATACATAGCCTTAGTAATATTTTTAACTGAAAATCTTCAAAGAGTGATATGTGTTATAATTTTTTTATGTTTTGTAAATGGGTGCATATAAAAAATTATATTAATTTGCCTATAATTACTTATCATTTGAAATTGGCTTGCATATAGAATTAAAATAAGTGAAGGTAATAAGATGCTTTTATCTCCATATAATTAAAATTAAAAATTATGGCAAAGTATATGAAAAATGTTATTTTTGAACCAAAAACTCAGTATATTCATATGTTTAAAATGACGAAAACAAACACTTGAATGAATTTGTTTTTTGGGATAAGATTCTTGTATTATCCAATCACTTGAATAAGATTATGCATGTATCAGATTACTAAGAATATGATAGTTATTTTTTATCTTCGATACCTACCATTCAAACTTAGCCTAAGTTTTTTTTTTTTTTTTGAGAAAATAAGTAACAAAAATTAATGGGTTGTTTGGAAATATAAACAGTAAGGCTTAAAGCTAAATATTTTATTTAAAAAAAAAAAAAAACAGCTTGCCAAACAAATGCTCATCTCAAAACAGCAAATTAAAGAACTACAATTACAAATTATTCTATATATATATCTTTCCTTCATTATTACTAAATCTTGATTGCCCCTTCCCAGCATGAAAAGAATCGCCTGAGGCTTTATCTCTTTTCTTATTTCTGTTTTGAACAATCTGGACAAATATATATATATATATATATATATAGGCCCGTTTGAGACAAATGTTTATTTGTTTTTAAAATTGTTTTTCATCTTTTAGTTAATTATTATATTTTTCGATTTTACTAATCAAGACGAGCTGAAAAAGTAAAAAAAATTGATCAAATTATTAAAAAATCATTGGAAAAGATAAAAATAAACCAACATAAGCTTATAAATCAAAATTTGCATGTGTTTCTTATCTTCGTTTTTGGTAAATTCATTTCATCTTTTGATCAAAACTTATTAATTTTTCGGTCCATCTCATTGGAACAATGCGAAAAGATAAAAATTCTTAATCAAAAGATTAAAAAAAAAAAGTTCAAAAGAAAACAAAATTAAGCGAAAACCTAGAAACTTAGCTCAAACAAGGCCTATACATGTTCCTGTTTAGGCTAACTTGTAGAGATTTTGCTTATTTTTATTTTTTCTGAACTTTTATTTTTGACTAATTTTTTTATCTTTTCAAATAATCTAGATGAGAAGAACCGAAAAAACAAAAAAAATTGACGAAAAATATTTAAAAAAATTACTAAAAACAAAAAACAAACAACATTAAATTTGGTCTTTTGGTTTATTTGGGCTTCATTTTATTTTTTCTAATTTTTTTAGTATTTTGATTACAAGAATTTATTTTTCTGGTTTGTCTCGATGACGAGAGAAACCAAAAAATATAATTGTTAATTTGATTAAATGATAAAAAAATTTAATAAAAATAAAAATAAATAAAATAAAATAAATAATTTTAAGACTTTTAATGTATTGAGATAGATGGCCATAGTTTTCAAGACACATTCGTTGGATAGATTCCGTGTAGTTAAAATTATAAAGTTATGGAGGATGATCTAAAGCTGAGAGGTTATAAATATTTACTAAAATTGTAAACTTTGTAACTTTAAATTGTGGAATTTGTGTTAGTTGAATGATTTAGAATCAACAGGTATAGGGCTTGTTTGGAATAATTGCTTATTTATTTATTTTATTTTGATTATTTTTGTTTTTAATAAAAAAAATAATTCATCGTTTGATCAAATTATTATATTTTTTTTGATCTTCTTATTTAGACTCAAAAAAATAAATTTTTATGATCAAAATAGAAAAAAAGTTCACAAAAAAAAAATATTAAAATAAGTCAATAAGTCAAATTTTTTGTTATTTATTTTCGTCTTTAATGAGTTCTTTTTTATCGTTTTACCAAATTATTTTACTTTTTTCAGTACTTCTCATATAAATAATTCAAAAAAGTAAAAAAAGTTGAGCAAAAGAAATAAATTAAAAAGACAAAAATAAGCAATATTTCAAAATTTAGCCCAAATAAGGTCATAAGCAAAAGGCTATAAGTATAATTTTTTTTTAATTTTTTTAATTTTTTATTGAACTATAAGATAAAACTTGAAGAAAAATTCAAATGAACACACTTATTAATACATCAACACATTTCAAATGTGGTGTGTTTATTTTTATTTTTGTTTTTTTTCGAACATAACACGAAACATGGCACATGTAGGGCTAAATCATAGTTTTATATATAATTCAGGATGAAGTTATAATATTTAGAAACAACCTTATGTTGGGATTTCTTTTTTGAATTTTTTAATTATTAAGATCAAACATGCACATCTTTTAAATTTAAAATACTTATTAAGGCCTTGTTTGGGATTAAAAAAATGTTAACTTTTTCTAAAAAATTTAACTTTTAAGCTGGTTTGTTTGGGATCCCATTCTTTCACAGCTTTCAAAACAACTCAAAAAAAGTCAAATATTTTTTTTTTCCTTGTAACATTTATTTTTTCAAATTATCCTAAATACGCTCATTTTTTCTTTTTTTTTTTTATAAAAAAACTAAATATTTTAAAAACTAAGCTTAAAAGCTATTCCAAACAGGTTCTAAGGATTATAACTTGCCTTTTATTGTACAATATATTTTTTAATTTTAACTCAGGCGAGTATAATTTTTAAATTTTTTGTCACGGAAATTGAAAAAAGTAAAAAATTTAAATAAAAAAAAGGAAAAGAAGACAAAGCCGGTTTTGCAAAAGCCATTTCAAGCGTTTGCTAAATGGTGGAAATTGAAGTGATGGGTTGCATTATTGTAGTTTTGATATTAAAAAAATAGAGACAATGCAGAGTACGTTGAATTGGTGTTAATTTTTTTATTTTATTTCTATTTTCAAAATTTTTTATATAATATATTTTCATCGCAATATACATTATCTCTGAGAATTCATTTGTTTGAATGTAAAATATTTTTTAGTAAAATATTTTTTTTATTTTTTAGTATTTGGTTTGAAAAATTCAAAGTAAAATTTTTTTTAGTAAAATATTTTATTTCATAAGACCAAAATTAATTTATAAAAAAAGCGTAAGTTATTTTACGATGGTGGTGCTAGTAGCCGTAACATCAGGGGTTAAGGGGTTGGGGTCCAAGGGAGGGGGATCGTGATCGGGGGTTTGGGTCCCAAAGTTTGGGGGTTCAGAGTCCCGAGGTTCGGGGCTATTGGGACCCGGGGGTTGGGGTATTGGAGTCCGCGGGTAGGGTTCTTGGAGTCTAGGGTTTGGCGTCCGAGGTCCCAAAGTCCCAAGGTGTGGAGCATTGGAGTTATGGGGTTTTGGGGTTTTGGGGCTCTAGAGTCCCGGGTCTTGGGGGTCTTGGAAGTCTTGGGATTTGGGGTATCGAGGATTTGAGGGTTCAGGGCATTGGATTCCCGGAGGTTCTATATCCCGATGGGTCTTGGGATCCCAGGGGTCGACGTCCTAGGTTTGGGGTCCCGGGTTTAGGGATCTCAGGGTCTTGGGGTCCCGAGTCTCAGGGGTCTTAGGGGTCCGAGGTTCAGGACCACGGTGTCCTAGGGGTCCTAAGGTTCGAGGTTTGAGATATGGGGTCCCGACATTCGTGGTCTCAAGGTGTCCCGAGGGGTTGAGGTTACAGGGTCCGAAGGGCCTAGAGTCTGGGAGTTCTGGGATCATGGGGGTCCCGATGTTCTAGGGTCTAAGGATCTGGGAGTCTGGGTCAAGAGGTCACTACCACCACCGCTATCATTGCCACTAATTATAATACTACCACATCTACTAACACCATCATTTTTAAAATCGCAACGAAACATATAAAAAAATATTTTTAAAAAAAATATTTTTAGTGCTAATGAAAATATTTTCCATCGAAACAAACGAAACGTAAATTTTTTTTCTTTCTTTTTTTTAATAAAAACTACAATAGTCTAGTCCACCACTTCATTCTGCCATTCTCGAAAGCTCACTAGGTAAAAGAGTCATTAGGTAAAGAATCATAGATAAATTCTCAGTTTGGGATAAAATTTGATATATGAGGGTTCAGGGAATTAGAGTCCTAGAGGTTTTGTGTCCCGAGGGGTCTTGGGGTCCTAGGGGTCGGGGTTCTGGGTTTGGGGGTCTTGAGATCCTGGGTCTCGGGGGTCCTAGGGGCCTGAGGTTTAGGACTATGGTGTCACAGGGTTCGAGGTTTGGGATCTTGGGTCCCGAGATTCGTGGTCTCAAAAGGTCCCGAGGGTTTGGGGTTATGGGGTCCCAAGAGTCTAAGGTCTAAGAGTGTTGGGATCACGAGGGTCTCGATGTTCTAGGGTCCAAGTGTTGGAATCTGTGAATTTCATTGGCCATGGAAATCCAGATTTCAAGAGCAGATTCAATTACAATTGGATTGGCCA